>JANIVI010000009.1:0-73192 GCA_030555755.1 Wickerhamiella kazuoi | reverse complement strand
GTATGTCGCATGCCTGGCATGACTCTGCTCAGGGTGAGTGAGCCTTTGCAGCCTCTGATCGAAGTCCCTTTTTGTGGTTTTCAAATCTTCTAAAGCATTTCTCCGGTCACCAATTTCAGCGTTTACTTCGTCCAATTTCAGCTTCAAGTCGGAGATAGTAGCGTCCAGCTCTTCAACCTTCGTAAAGTTGCCTTGTATCTGATCTTGCCGATTCCTGATATCCTGCTCTATAATTTTTTCTCGATTCATAGGTGAAGGGCCATTTATGGCCTCTCTGGCTGTCCGGAGATCTCGTGCGGCAAGCTCTACGCGCTCCGTCGCTTTCTTAAGCTGTTCTTGCTTGGGTCTCAGATCTGCTCGTGCTTCCACGAGCGGCTCAGACAATTCAGAGAGCCTTACGCCAGCTCTTTCCTTTTGAGTCACGTTGTCGACTTTTTCAGCCGCGAGCCTGCTACGCCTGTTCAATAAACTTTCACGTTCACCTTCAAGAATTGTGCGCTTTTGGTTGATTTCTGCAATAGCAGCTCCTAGGTCACGACTCTGGCTCCGCTTAGCTGCCAGTTTCATTTCCTGCTCTGCGACAGCTCGCCAAACGATATGTCTCTTTAAGCGGACAATTTCCTGGCCTCCATCACTCAGTTGTTCCACTTTTTTGAGCCACAATTCTTCAGCCTCCAGTCTCCGCTCTGCAAGTTTCAGCTCTTTGCCAGTCCTCTCGATCCGTGATTCAAGGCCGTACAGTTGACTTTGAACATTGAGAGTCATTTCTCGCGTATTTGAAAGTTTGAGTGCATCCATGAGGCTCTTGTATTTGGCCTTAGGTGTGTCAGAAACCAGAAATGCTTTTGCGCTCTCCTGTGTCAGCATTGCGAGTACATTATTCGGGTAAATACCGAAATAGGTCATTATTTCGCTCAAATCGCTGACCTTTGTTGATTGCACAGTGCCATTACTGTCTGAAATGGTGAGAGACGCTCCTGATTTCGTAATTTTTCGGACCACGGTGATAGTCGACCCATATTTACGCAGAACCTGGTTGTAAGACGGGTTATGAAGCCGAATCGTGATAAAGGCAGCATTGGCTCCATATTTAATGAAAGAATTCACCCCATCACCGCGCTTAGTCTTCGACGCGTATCCACCCAGGCCAATCATCAGAGCAGTCAAAATGGAGCTCTTGCCACTACCATTGTGCCCAATAATGATGTTGAGATCAGGTCCAAGCTCCAGAGCAAATTTGCGATGCGACATAAAATTCTCGATCTCAATGCTCCTCACATGGGGTTTATCTCGTATTCGCGAGTGTGATGCCCCATAGTTCCCTGTGTCGGTGGCCACCATTGATCAAGTAAACATGAACCGTGACGCGTTTGTAAATAGTGCCGCCATCAGAGCTGCTATATAAACCTAGCCCTATACTGAGGACTCAGATCCGCATTCAGACAGATAAGAACTAGAAAGTCAAATACCTATTAAGCTAACTCTATGCTTGCTTATTAGCAAGGCAACGTCGTAAGCTGCCTTGTTGCTAGAACACCATGTGGAATGGCACGTTGAGGAAGGCTAGTAAAAACATCAACGCACGGTCGCCACAGCGCGAGAAAGGCAGCAAGAATTCAACGCAGCTGAATATTTGTCGCTTCGGCCGTGCCTGCTCGCGAGCGTATTGATAATGAGCTACAGTGACAAAAAATCTCTTGTCATATAGGACCAGCTAGCAAGAAAGTAGGCGTAAGGAGGGCATATCGTATGCGTATCGATGGTGAAGACGTGGGAGAGAGCGTGGGGAAATTATTGGTCTTAGCGTCTATAAATAGTCGTTAGTGAGAGGATAAGAATAACAGACTGATGGTGAAACACACATTAGGAGACCTCGCCCTTTCATTGCCTTGGATCTGAGTCCAAAAGTACAGGTTTGAGAATGCGCGAGTCCAGCTCGGCGAACCAGCGTGTTGGTCCCTCCCCAATCGTGCTCGGCCCAGGTGAGCTCGTAGAATGCGAGACAATACGATCCTGATCATCTTCATCAGAGGCAAATGAAGGTGGAATGGTGCTCGAGTGACGGGCGGATAGACGTGGGGCTTCAATATCAAACTCATCGTCCGAATCTTGACCTTGAGATATGCCAGTTCGAATCCCTAAGATTTCAAGCATCTGCGCTGTCGTTCCTCCAAAGACGAGAACCGTCAAAACAACCACTACAAGTACCGTGGCTTGGAGCACATTCTTAGATTCGCCCTCGATTCCTGCAGCCAGGGCGACGCCGACGGCACCTCGCAAACCTGCCCAGAACAACATGAACTGATACTGCTGAGGAATCTCTTCTTCCTCGCGCAATATGGGGGCTTGGTGGATGCCATCTCGAATTTTGAAGGAGTAGATCCTGTTGATGAAACGTGATAGTGGAAAGACAGCGGCCCACCTCGATACACAAATACCCAGGCAAGCGACAATGATGAGCATCGGCCTAAAAACCAGCGTATCTTGCGTGAAAAGAGTGAGTCCGAGGTATATGAAGATGAAGTTCTCTGATAATTGTGCCATAAGCTGGAAAGTATACTTAACGGCGATCTGTGTGCGTCGCGACATGTTGTAGTAGGCATAGTGTTTCAGCGTAATACCACAGAAAAGTAAGGAAACGATTCCTGACATATGACACCCATTCGAGAAAAAGTACGTTGCGTAAGCGAACAAAAGCACAAGACACGACTCAATCTGAGGGAACCGGCGGACATGGCTGTGTTTTAGGACAAGAGCTGTCATGAATCCAGTGAGTACGCCAATGAAAAGCGATATAGTGAAGGTAATGAAAAACACACCGATACCCGTGAAGAGAGACGATGCGCCCTCTGTAGCCGCAACTTTCTGGCAAGTTTCAAAGATGACAATACATACAGCATCGTTGAGAAGCGACTCGCCAAAAATGATAGTGTACAACTTTGGGTCGACCTGATAAGTGTTGAAGATAGAGAGAATTGTCACCGGATCAGTGGCACTCAACGTGGCACCCACAGCAATGGCATTTACAAGTGAAAGTGACACACCTTCCAGCCCAATACTGGTCCAAATAAAGAGGAGAAACCCAAGAATAAGAGTTGCAAAAAACGTCCCGGCAAAAGCGAAAACAAGAATGCTAAATATGTTCCGGAAGAAATTCGACTGATTCAACTCATAGCCCGAATTGAGAATGATGGGTGGCAAGAGAAGATTGAAGAAGTATCCATAACTGAAAGAGACTTGTTCTTGAATAAAGTGACCAGGCGTGATTCTTATAATAGCACCGACAAACATCCCGGCACCGATAGAGAGTACTGACTCGTGCACACTTTGGATCCGCTTTTGCTGGAGATAATAAGATGTCCAGAGTGAGCATATCAGCAAAATTATAACGATAAGCAATGCCCACGAGGTAAAGATCTCCTCCGTTCCCGGGTCGGGAACTTCGAGCTCAGGCTTGCCAGGGTCCGCATCTGTTGAGTCACGGGCCCATATATGCATCGCAATGCTCACTGGCTGCGAAATATCCGGCCACATCTTGACCAACAGCCGAAGCACGACAATCGAGAGGGTAGGCGGGGGGTGCGATCAGCTTATGCAGCCAGGACTCGATGAACTGCAGGGTGGACCACACTGGAGAGGTTAAAGCAGAGTTGACCTCCACGAGCCCTACTCTACACGATGTGTATCTGGATTGGCCTTAACCCTGACTTCAAGTGGCATTGAGGTGGTTTGCGGCAGACTGATTGCCTCAGAGTGTCCTGCTCCGTATGCGCGTGTCCATCCTGATAGACTTTTGGTATAGTTCGTCAAAACATGACAACGTTAGCTCCGTCCTCTTTAGCTCAATTGGCAGAGCGTGGGACTTTTATTACAAATATATCCCAAGGTTCGGGGTTCGACCCCCCGGAGAGGAGTAGAAAGGATCTAAAGAGTCCTAAATTTTTTTTTTTATTCAATAACAAACATCACCGTGTATTCGAGCCTGTCGACCAGGTTTGCCCTCTGCAGTCGTTCACTCTGTTAGACTCCGTTCCGCTTCCCGAATCGTCAATCTCATATTAGAGTATCTTCTTCCAGGATAAGCTGACTGACGTTTGATGAGCCTGCCTCGCGCTGTGTCACGGAAGGCGGCCAAACTTGCGCCGCCAGCTGGGCCGGTTCTCGACGCAAAATGGAGCGAGCGCTGGCGTTCACATCCACCTCAAAGGGCCAAAAGAGCAACACGTGGCAAGTGGTACCAGCTGTGCATGTTTCCGTATCCATCGGGTAATATGCACATAGGGCACCTTCGCGTCTACACCATTAGCGACTCGCTGTCCCGTTTTCGCAGACTGCGTGGTTACGATGTTATACACCCATTTGGATGGGATGCGTTTGGTCTACCTGCTGAGAATGCTGCGATAGAACGAGGAATTGCGCCCGCCGATTGGACGCGAAAGAATATAGCGTCAATGAAACGTCAGCTGATGGAAATGCTACCTGCGTTTGACTGGGACAGGGAGGTCATTACTTGCGACCCTTCATACTATGTGCATACACAACGGTTGTTTCTCCGGTTTTACGAGAAGGGTTTTGCCTACCAAGCAGATGCCTCTGTCAACTGGGATCCGGTCGAGCAAACCGTCCTTGCCAATGAACAGGTTGATAAAACTGGCAGGTCCTGGCGCTCCGGGGCACTTGTCGAAAAGCGTCAGCTCAAGCAATGGTTTCTGCGTATCACAGCTTTTGCAGATGAGCTGAACGCCGATCTTCGCCTGCTTGACAAGTGGCCCCAAAGTGTCGTGTCCATGCAGCGGCAATGGATCGGAGAATCACATGGCGCTGAGATCAAATTTGAATTATCCTCAGGTGGTGAGCTGACTGTTTTCTCGACGCGCCCAGAGACCATCACCGGTGCTCAGTTTGTAGCGCTGGCGCTGGATCACCCAATTGTAGGGAGACAGCGTCAGGTGGATGCTGCCCTATCAGCCTATTGTAAAGAGACCGCTGCTGATTCTTCGGTAACCTCGGGATATAGGCTGAACGATACCGCGAAAAACCCGTACACAGGTGAGCATCTCCCCTTATTTGTGGCGCCTTTTGTACTGGGAACATACGGTACAGGAGCGGTCATGGGGGTCCCCGCTCATGATTCGCGAGACGCGCAGTTCTGGTCGAAGTATGGTGGCGGTGTTCCCGTCAAGGTCGTTATAGACCCGCCCCCTTCCACTGCCGAGGCCACGCGTACGCCGTATACAGGCAGCGACGGTCATTTAAATTCGAACGCGGGCAGCGGGCTCGCGGGACTCGCATGCGCTGAGGCAAGTCGCCGTGTCATTAAAGCATTGGAGGCCAAAGGCTTGGCGTCGCCAGCTAAGAAGCTGCGTCTGAGGGACTGGCTGATTTCGCGCCAGCGGTTCTGGGGTGCTCCTATTCCAATTGTACACTGCCCCTCATGTGGCACAGTCCCGGTACCCGATAACCAGCTTCCGGTCCTTTTACCTGAGGGGCACACCGGCCCTTTGTCCTTATCGCCCGAGTTTATTGAAACAACTTGTCCCAGCTGCTCGGGTCCTGCTAAACGGGAAACCGACACCATGGATACGTTCATGTGTTCTAGCTGGTACTTTTTCAGATATACTGATCCACACAACATGCAATCTCCTTTCGAAGGTGATCTCGCATCTCGGTGGCTCCCAGTTGATCAGTATGTTGGAGGCGTAGAGCACGCCATATTGCATCTGCTATACTCGCGATTCGTTGCCAAATTTCTAGCTAGTATTGGGGAGTGGACCGGCGGCGACCTCAACGGTGAGCCTTTTCGTCACCTGGTAACTCAGGGCATGGTTCATGGCGCTACTTTGACTGAGGCGAAAACAGGGAAGTTCCTCAGACCCGACGAGGTCGATGCTGAGGGAAGATCAAAAGCCTCAGGTGAAAAGGTCAAGATTGTCTACGAGAAAATGTCCAAATCTAAACATAATGGCGTCAATCCCCACGACGTTATCAATCGACACGGCGCTGATGCTACCCGTGCGCACATCCTTTTCCAAGCGCCCGTCGCAGACGTCTTGGAATGGGATGAGCAGAAGATCGTGGGTGTCAAAAGGTGGCTCTCAAAAGTGTCTGCTCTCACCAGAGAGATTTTATCGAAGGACATCAGCAACACAGATCCCACTGTCGAAATAGTCGAGTCTTGGAATGAAATCCAAGAGCTTCTCAGCTCCATCACTTTGGCATTTGAAGAGACACTGTCCTTGAATACAGTAATCTCTGATCTCATGAAAATTACGAACAGCTTGCGTTCATTGCGCGGTAGTAAACTTGCTGTCGAAGGCCTTAGTATCCTGCTTCGGGCGATGAGTCCCGTTTGCCCTGCATCATCCGAAGAGAACTGGGAACTATTTCTGCAATCCCATGGTCGACCGTGGCAGTCTATATATTCCACGGACTGGCCGGAAGCAAGGCCGATAAGGTTGGAGAAAGACAGCCTGCGGGAGATAGCTATCGTGGTGAATGGCCGCCGCTGCATGAATCTGATGACCCCACACCAGAACGGAGATGATATCCTGACGGACGTTCTGGCGCTCGAAGACCGTCCAAAATATCTAGCTGATGCCCAGTCGGTGGAACGGTATTTTTTCATACCACAAAAAGGTATCCTCAGTATTGTCACGAAGCGTTGAGCATATGATTGTCTTTCGATCCATAAATAAGTCTAGTTGTACATAACGCTATAAATATCATCGCAGATGACCTCAATTTTCAAGGTAGTCATCTACTACAAGATCGCTCCTATAAAGCACGTCCAGCAGCTCTCCGCAGAATCTCTGATAACTCAGACCATATAGTCCGAGCGTCTCGTCTGATATTTCCGTTGGATGCCGCTCACTTCTTGTGAGCTCCTTCAAGACAACCTCGGACACTAGTCCTAACCATGGCGTATTACCCAGGGAGAACGCTGCATTGAGGCGAAGCTCAGGTAGAATCTGTGTGATTGCCTGGCCCATCGGCAAGCTAAAATGGCCTTGGATCGTATGGCGCAAATCTGAGACTATCCAGGCCCAATGGGCAGCTAGAAAAAGTCCTGCTGGTACGTGCATGACCATGGTTTTCACCAGAGGCGCTGACGGCGTCTCTCGTCGAAGGAGGTAATACTGAAACACAACGGCATAAGCGGGACTCGCGGGACTTCCGGTACCATTTCTCAGCAGTTTGAAGGCCAACAATTCCATAAGACGTTGTGAGCCGGGTAGGTGGTGAAGTTCCGCACCTATAGCAGCAGCAGCAATGTAATCAGCACGGCCTAGTGGTGTGAAGAGCTGATGCTCTAGTATCGCTACCTGCTGCCGAGGCCAAAAGCGAAAAAACCGGATTATCTGCCGCAATACCATCGTCAGAGTACCAGGCCAGGCCGCACTCAGATACCAGTATGCAAACTCCTCTATCGGAAAAAGTAAGTTCCCTGAAGCAGCAACTACAGGGAGTAGAGCCGCCAAAGTCTCCGCATTGTTAACATCGCTACCTTCGTCTCGCACCAAAGACCTCGATACCTCCGTGTATACAGTAGCAAGCACATTGAGATTGATCACGTCGGTCAAAAGAGATGCCGCCCTAGCTGGGATTCTAGCCGTCGCTGACGAGGCCTGGCCGGTTATAGGCACATATATTCCTGGTTTTGCAACCAAAGAGACTTTGGAAAGCAGCTTGACAAGCTTTAAGCGTGGATCTCGTTCATACAGCTTTAGAAGCAAGTTGACCCTGGATTGCGTCACCGTCTCAGAGTCTGTTATGAACTCAAGTAAGGCCACGAACTTAGAAAAAGGACAATGGCCCCTAATGCAGTGAATCAAGAAGCTATAGTGGCCGGATAAGATAGCTCTGTCGAAGCGAGGTAGGTTCCCCAGTATAAAAGATAGTACTGCTTTCTGGCCCAGGTATCCCCGAACGGTAAGGCCATTTAGCAGGGCGAAAACGATGTCTACATCCAGAATTTCACCCTCTGATAAAGCTGCCAGCTGGTGCTTGGCCTCGTCCAACACATTCATGCACTGACATACACTTACAATTATAGTTTCAATGTCGTGAGGGGGTCGGTGGGAGCAGAGCACGCTGCTGTCAGCCCAACGCACTACGCCGAGCCAGAATCAGAGCACACCCTCTGCTCGTTGCACCTGACATTATCATGCGATATTTTCAGATAGCTTGTATACATACACATATATTTATCCTCTCTCAGTAATAGCGGGTGAAGACATGTAGCCGATCTTATTTGAGAACAGGCTGAGACACACCGCCGGGCGCGAGCTCCTGGCGGAATTGGCCCAGGCGGCCATTGCGATCGTACACCGAGCGGGCACGAACATAAGGATCGGAGCGCCAGTAGTTGGCCTGAAGGGCACGAACAACCTCGTTACGCTTCGTGTACAGGTTGCGCGAGGCCTCGCCATCAGCCTGAATCCACTCGACGGTGAGCTTGTTGAAGTCGTTGACGATCTGATCGCGCTCGTGCAAAATCTGGTCGCGCGCCGCGGTATCCTTCATGGGCGCATCCTCACCCTCCTGCGGCGGAATGTAGTGGTATTCCGACTTGGTCGAGCCGCCAAGCTCGCCAGGCAACTGATCAGCGTTGATGCGCTTGAACAGATCCTTCTCATTCTTAGTGAATGAAATCTTAGAGGCAACCACAGGGTCGATCCAGCCTTTGATAACGTTCCAAACGGTCGAGAAAATCCAAGGAGCACGGTGAATGAACAAGTAGCCCAAAGACTCGGGGTAGTGGGCCTCAAAGCATTCAATGAGGAACTTGACTACAGCATAGTCCATGTTGTGGAGGCCGAAACCACCAAGGTCAAAGATGACACCAGCAGTCTCCACCTGATCGTTGAGACACAAGCGAGACAGCTCCATGTGGAACAACACGTAGCGGCGCATGGCCTCCTCGGTCTGCGCACGCGGGTCGTGCTTCTTGACCTGGATCGTAACTACCGGACGCGACTCTTTGTCCTGCCCCATGATGGTGGCCTTGCCCGTCTTGTACTGGTTGATAAAACCTTCATCAGGTTTCACGACGGTCCAATAGATCTCACCCTTCTGCAGAATGTCCTCAACATCGAACTCTGTCGAGCGCCACTTAACGGTCTTAGCAAACATGCCCGCCGCCGCCGGCAGGTCCCACTTACGCGCGCGCAAGAAGCGAAGCAGGATCTGATCGGGGTGATCGGCACGAATCATGTCCTTGAAACGCCTGGCGATTTCATCGGGAGAAACGCCCGCAATAGTTGTCTGGAAATTTTTAATACCATCCTCCAGCGCCGAATCGTTGGATACGGTCTTCGACCCGAAGCCGAAACGGCCAGATTTCTTCTCGGGTGCCGGCGGCTGTCCACCGACCTTCAGGCCCTTAGGGGCCAGACCAAGGTTCGTAAACGTAGTGAGCCAGAGCTCCTTGAGCTTATACTCCTGCTCGGAGGTCAGGTTGTTGAGGTGTCCCGTAGGCTTGGTAGTCGCCATTGTTGTGGATAGATGAACGAAACGTAGGTTAAGGAGTGTGGAGTCAACCGCCGCTTCCAAGTATACGGGGCAAGAGCGCCGCTTATATACTGGACGGAGGTCCCGGAGGTCCCAGGGGCGCGCACGCCCTACCGCGGGCAGCGGAGTACAGCGATATGCAGGGTCTATGCAGCTGCTGGGTCGAGTGGGGACGCGCGAGACCGGGTGCAGAGAGGAGAAGGTTACGAATGCTCCGGAGTCGGATAGTTTACCCCGCTCGCTGCTGCCGGCACGGTGTCCAGCAGAAGACCGCATGAAGCCTCGTGTATTGCCAGAGGTTCTTTAGCTGCGCAGAGAGAAGAATTCAGCCCACGATTTTCTCGGCAAGGTTCCTCCCACTTCCGGCCTCCCCCATGCCCGTTTACGGGCCGCCCCCGCCGACAACCTCTACCGCCGGGGCCGTCCCACTGCATGAAGGCCCGGCATTGCCCTCCCCCACATGGCGCCTCCTGCAGACAACCCCACCTCACGCAGGGCCGCTGGGACGGCGCACCTGGCCCGCAGCCCCCAAACTACGCGCGCGTCAGCAGCAGCCTGCTCTGTGGGTAAGGTGCGGTTTAGGGTGGCTTTTCGGCCCACCCGATAAACGTCTATCCTGAGTGGTGCAGCTGCGTTAGCGCTACAATATCTCCGCAAAATTCAGGATTGATAGAGCTGATCAAGCTCACCAAAGCTATGGAAGTAATGACATGCTATATTCCTCCTAGACCCCTTTGCTGATGGGTGAGGGTGGCAACAATGCTTCTGCCTCGCGTCCTGCCGCTCGGGCGAATTGCGCCCGCAGAATCCCTAAACCGCATGCAAACCAACGTCGCAGCAGCCGAGCACCGGGTGAGCGCACCTGCCGCTGAGCGGCCGAGCCTGCATTTTGCGGGGCCGCACGCGGAGGCGTCGACACCACAGACTATGACTGGTGTGCCAGTGGCTGCATACTGCATAGACCTGAGTCCTTTACGCCTCGACCTCTCATAGTTCGGGCGTTCGCAGCCTGCACGGTGGTTCGGGCGTCCGGAACCCCGGGTCTAGGGGCGCGGCCCAAGGCGTATTTCTAATCGCTGTCAACAGCAGCGAGCAAGCCCCATTATTATATTGCATATCTCACGACGCTGCTGTGTTTCGAAATACAAACTTATTGAGCGTGGCATATTCTGCTGCTAATCATCGGTCGACGGTGCATGTTCTGGGTGCCTGATTGGCGGCATGTTAGTATTGCGCTGAAGCATCAATGGGCCGGTTTACTCTCTCTCAAACCGATGACTCTGCGAATGGCGTTTTACATGCACTTCCCCAGGCTCCAACAAGTTCGCTGCATAATGCGTTTGAAGCCCCAAAGAATGCGGGCCACCCCACTCTCGGCGTGGCTTCGTGGGGTGCAGATGCAATGGCTCCCAAGCGAGAGCACGGGCGCTCGCGAGGCCCCCGTTACACGGAGTATCAAAGCCCTTCAGAGAATAAAAAGCGCACCAAGCGCCCAGTGAATGAAATCATTCAACTGACTTTTAAATAAATAGAATGCGGTGTACGTTATACTAGTATCGGCCGGGTTGATTTTATAAAAACTTGCCGGTCTTCCGTTTCGCCTGGTTTAGTCGGTTGTTGAGGTGGTGGCCAGCAGCATCCAGCTCGTCGAGCATATGGTTTTGCCTTGTCAGCTCGTCGTCAATCGCAAGACCCAGTTCTTTCTGGCGCGAGATAGCTGTGCGAAGTTCTTCGATAGTCTTATCTTGGTTTTGCATTGTCTGCTGCTGATGAACAAGCAATTGAGCGTTGTTTAGCGGCCGAGTAACGTCAGTCTCTCCTAGAACTCGGCCACCTCGTGAGGGCATCGTTGCTTGCGCGACTGAAGGAGTGTCATCCTCGCTGGACTCCAGGAGAGATAACGCCCTTAACGCGTCATCAATGGTTTCGGCGCGACGCGCGCGCTCCCCGTTGCCAAGCCGGCCCTCATTTGCCAGCTGCTTATGCAGCTGGCCAGCCAGTACGCGACCTTCGAGTGCAAGCTGGCGACGTTTGTCTGCCTCAGCAGCCGAGCGAGCCCTCGTGACAATCTGCCTCAAGTGAGCTGATTTTGAAAGCCAGTCGCCGGCAGCAGCAGCGCGGCTTGCGGGCGCTGTAAGTTTTCCAAGCTCAAGAAATGACGCAACTGCCAGAGTGGCGCAGAAATTAGAGTCACGCACCAGTGCCCGAAGCATTGTCTCGAGCTCAACGCGCCGCTGCTCCAAAAACGCTGGATCGCCATTGCCGCCAAACCACTTTTTCCGTGGTGGTTCAACTGGAACTGGCTCATTGACCTCCTCCCGCACATCCTCTGCAAGTTTTAAGAAGTCGCTAAATCGCTTGCGCAACTCGATGGAAGAAGCCTCATGGTTCACAACAACTCTATAAGTCGCAGGATTTCCGGCGGTAACATCCGGCACGGATACCGTGACCATTGGAGAATATCAAATTCTTTGCAAAGCTCAAAAGACTGCACAGCAAGGTGAGAAGTACGGCGTGGCTGCGACGAGGCTTTCCGATAACGAAGCGGCGTAGCGCTCACTGTGTAAGGACGTTCTCCCAGTGCTAGTTGCATGTCAGCGCTCGCTTCGAGTCCAGCGGTCAGTGTCCCAAGTCGCTACAGAGGACCCCTCTCCCAGTTACAGTGATGTCTCGGCCAATCGTGATCTCGGGTCCTAGCGGTACTGGCAAGTCGACGCTACTGAAAAAGTTGTTTGCAGAGTATCCTGACAAGTTTGGCTTCAGTGTTTCTCACACTACTCGTCAACCACGCGAGGGCGAGCAAAACGGCGTGCAGTACCACTTCGTCACAGTCCCAGAGTTTAAAGACCTCATCGCCAACAAAAGATTTGTCGAGTGGGCTCAGTTTGGTGGTAACTACTATGGCACCACGATCAAGGCTATCGAGGACGTTGCGCGGGATGCAGGCAAAACGTGCATTCTAGATATCGATATGCAGGGGGTGCGGTCTGTCAAGAAGACGACACTGGACGCGCGTTACGTCTTCGTGGCACCACCTAGCGTTGCGGCCCTCCGTGAGCGCCTCACTGGTCGTGGCACAGAGACGAGCGAGTCTTTAGAGAAGCGCCTGGGTCACGCCGAGGCAGAGCTTGACTACTCGAAGCAGCCGGGCGCCTACGACAGCGTGGTCGTGAACGACGATTTAAATAAGGCCTATGATGAGCTTCGCAAGTTTATCCTGTCAGAGTAGGGCATCATCTTGATTCGGACGCAATGGCATGTAAAGTACGTTAGTGTTCGGCTGTGTTGTCTGATAGCCAGCGGAACTACAGCTACATAACTGAATACATTTTGTGTCGCATATCGCCTTTCTCTACCACGAGGCTCGGCTGCTGAGGTGCACTAGGCTTGATGCCGTCCGTTAGGCCGACGTCGAGCTCGTGCGCGCCTTGCCCAGCATTGTACCCACCATCCTCGGTGCGCACAAACTTGCGAACAAGCGGATCCTGCAGCATATGACGGTCAGTAAAGGCTATGACCTGTGCTGTCAAGTCGGGGTCTTCTTCTAGGCGGCTCGCCCGTGCCTCTGCCAGCTCTAGAAGCTCGAGGGCGCGTCGCACACGCATGTCAATCAGCGGGGTTCCTGACCCAACAGGCTTCACTGGCTGTGTGGGCCACTGATCATCGTCGTATACTAGGAGGGAGTCACTTGCAGCACCATGGGGCTGCCTGAACGAGCCTTCCTCATTGTGTGATCCCACCATGGCGATATGTCCTACGTTAGATTCCTCACTCGCAGGTCTGGAGGCTTCCGAACCACCGAAACCACTGAGTTCGGTACTCTCCAGAGTCGAAAAGCCTCGGCCCTCAGCTACTCGGTGCTCTGATGATGAGGACGCAGTGTACAATTTAGATGCACTCTTTAATTCGTCATCGCTTCGTTCGATACTGTAGGTGGCCGTCATCACGTTCTGTCGACAAGCCTGGTATCGCAGTGCGCGTTATGCGCATGCAGGAGCCACGCTCTGTTATCCTAAGCGGTACCTTACCCACGGACCGACGGGGGCTTGCATGCCAGCACGCAAAACCAAGGACTCATTTCCCAACGCGCAGTAGCAACGCCCGCTCATTTGTCAAGCACTCCCGGCAGATGTGGCACTTGAATCATCCGCAACCTGACCAACTTGCTCCTTTCTGACCACCACAAAGGTTTCAATTGACAATGGGCAAGCACACTTTGATCCTACTGCGCCACGGCGAGTCGGAATGGAATGAGAAAAATCTCTTCACTGGCTGGGTTGATGCCCTGTTGTCCGAGAAGGGCCGCAACGAGGCTGCGAAAGCTGGCGCGCTGCTGAAGGAGTTCGACCCCAAACCTGACGTTTTGTACACGTCTGTTTTGTCTCGCGCCATTCAGACTGCCAACATTGCTTTATTCCAGGCCGAGCGCCTTTGGCTGCCTGTGCACCGCGACTGGCGCCTCAATGAGCGCCACTACGGAGCTCTGCAGGGAAAGAACAAGAAGGAAATCGCTGCGGAATATGGCAACGAGAAGTTCATGGAGTGGCGCCGTTCGTTCGACATTCCCCCGCCGGAGATCGAGCCCGAATCGGAATTCGCCCAGACCCATGACCCTCGCTATGCTACCTTGAAGAAGGGAGAGCTGCCGCGCACTGAGTCTCTCAAGCTTGTCATTGACCGTTTGCTTCCCTACTGGAACGAAGTAATTGCGAAAGATGTGCTTGCTGGCAAAACTGTTCTGATCACAGCTCATGGCAACTCTTTGCGTGGCCTGGTCAAGCATCTTGAGGGTATCTCTGACGAGGAGATCGCGCAGCTCAACATCCCTACGGGCATCCCGCTGGTTTATGAGCTGGATGACAACCTGAAGCCTCTGAAAAAGCCATATTATCTCGATCCTGAGGCCGCGGAAGCTGGCGCGAAGGCTGTGGCCAATCAAGGCAAATAAGCCAGCCTGCTCCGCTCTCCGAGTGCAAGTGAGTCCATGTTCACTATTCCAGTTCCTCGAGTTCAATCGTTAACGTCCGAAACATTTGTTGATGTCTGGGACATTGAAATGCTAAGGCGAATAAATTACGTATGCTGTTATGGTAACTAGTCTTGGCCACGTAGCGCCAGACGTGAGGCTTTGCGCTGGTCGGCGGCACGGCGTGGCGCGGTGCGTCCGTAGTCCTGCCCGGCCGGACGGACAAGGGCTCGCGGCTTGCGTGCCCGCGGCACAAAGGACACCTCAGCATCGCCCTTGGTAACGCGACCGCTTCCTCCCTGCCTTTCCTGGACACGGTCATTGCGACGCAACTGCTCACCAAAACTCGCCGCCGCACGGCCACGGACGGCACCACTAGCTGTGACGGTCGGTAGAGCGTCCGCATTGGAACCTTTCTCGCGACGCTGTCGCCGGTTGTGCTCCTTGCGAGCTTGGCCACGCCTTGCCCGGTCCTGATCGGTATCGGAATCGGCGTCAGAGTCCGCACCTTCTTCACCAACTCCTCCGGAGTCTTCGGTCTCCGCGGCAGTGAGGCCGCGAGGCTTATCCCGCAGCTTTCCATCGGCAGATTTACCAAACGCGCCTGCCTTGCCGCCGTGCAACAACTTGTACTCGAAACTGTTCTCATCGATCTCAAACTCGGGATCCTCAAATAGGGCTTTGAAACGGTTGTCAACGGCAGCCTTATTAGTCGCTGCAAAGGCCTTGTTGACCTTGACTTCAGTATTTTGGCCAGCTCCCGAGCTGCGGATGCGGCTCTCGCGTTCTGACTCAATCTTCTTACGGATATCGCGCTCCCGCATCTCGCGGTGAGCGTAAGGGTCAGTAATGAGCTTGGCCTGTTCGTAAAGCCTCATATCAATGAAATATCCGTGCATGTAGCTCTTTACCACATTGCTTCCAATTAGGTGGCCCAGGCTCAGTGCTGTGAGCTCCTTGCGTGTTACGAACTTGTAATTCTCGTACACGGAGGTAGCGGGTCGCTCTTCAAGTTCCTCGGTGATGCTATCGAGGAACGAGCACCACTTGGGCGCCGGACCCACTGCGGGCACATAGTATGTATGCATAGGGATGCCTTCGTTGGCCATGAAAAACATTCCGCTATGCGGAATGTACGCAACGTCGTTTATATCGACAGTCGGCTCCAACGAGGTGAATGGTGCACCCGTCTTCACATCCCAGATCTTCACGATTTTCTTATCCGCTGTGTAGATCTTGTCTTTCACTGCGGGTGCAGTTCCAAGATAGCCAATTTTCTTGATTGGAAGACCGTATCCTTGATCTTTGCGTACTAGTGGCTCGGGTGAACGTAGGTCGTAGAGTAAGGTGTTACCATCGAATGTTCCCGCAGCGAAACTCAGGCCATCATCATTGAACTCCAGAGCAGTTACGCCGCTGCCAACACCGTGACCCTCGCCGCCCACATGAAGACTGCCCACGCGATTGCGTGAACGTGGATCCCAAAATTCCACAATACCATTTTCACCACCCATTCCAACAAGTCCGTGAGCCGGATTGATTTGTACAGTGTTCACGCCTTCAGACTCCGTCTCTATCGGAGCCATGAACCTTCCCTGGTCCAGATTGAGGCGAAAAACCTCATTGCCACTCGCACCCACGAATAAATCGCATTTCTCAGCATTGTAAGCAAGCGAACGCCCAAACTTCGGTATACGAGAGCGCGTGTAAATCCCTCCTTGTGCATGGAACTCAATGGTCCGGTCATTTTGTAGGTGAACAGACTTGGTCCAGTCATCAGAGATCAGAACAAAATCAACATTTTCGGCATCCGTGTGTCTATCAAACTTGAGCGAAAGCTGTTCAAAATCATAAACATGGATTTGCGGTTTATATGTACCCGTTGCCATAGCAAACTGACCATCTCGAGTGACCTGAATACGATTTGAGGCTTCTTCAAACTGAAAATCCTGTATCAGCTCGATCCGATTGGCAAAGTCGGGATCACTCTTGAGAGACTTCTTCCGCTTTCTGGCTAGCCAGTCGGGCAGAGACCTAGACGAGTTGGTTCCTGAAACTTGATACACTGGCACATTGGCGCCAGGCGCCGATCTAAGGACCATTTGGAAACAAAACTATGGTAGCGACACATTTTGACTTACTTAATTTTTGTTTGTCACGTGATGTAAGTGGGCCTGGCTCGTGTGCCTGCAAGGTCCCACCCACCATGCAAGCCAAGGCGCGAGCCTTGATGCTTCCATCTCCACATCCGAGACACGATTCCCTGTGTCCCGTCACGTCGGCACGTCGATGATGGATCGTGTATTTATAATCATCTTGAGAACCTAATGTGAGCTTGTTCCCGCTCAAGCAAGTGTCTGTATCGGAGCTACGGATCGGGTGGGCTAACGCAAACTAGGGAATTAATGATAGCCAGAAGTGTTTGAGTTGCCGTTACAGTTGATTCGCCTAACGCCAAAATCTGAACCCACGCATTTGACATAAAGTATCAAAATTTAGGATTAACAGAGGTGCGGCTTGGGAACAGCGCCACGGAGAATGCACCGACGCAGGAGGCATCAGGCATCCGCAGTCAGGTGGTCCACAGAGGATGTGCTGCACGGACCATTAGAGACGTCGTCGGACGATTAGCTCTGCCGCGTATCACAAGACAGTGCGCTAGCGAGTCAGCTATTCAGTTTTGAGTCGCTTAGTTGGCTCATCTCCTGCTGCTTCATTATCGTAAGACGAAGGGTCAGCGGCCAGCCGCTTGACTTCCGCAATGAGTTTGCCTGCCCGAGTATTGATCGACTTATATTTTGGTTCCGTTCCATCGAGAGGTGCTTCAGGCATTGGTAATGATAGCGCTGTCGCCTCAATCACCTCGTGAAACCACGTGAGCCGCGGGTTACGATATTTGTGGGGATTGTAGCCACGGGGCATGGTCAGCTTCTCAACAATATCGTCCATTGCCTTGCGCATAGCAGGAGGAGAGCGAATGGGCGTACTGAGTTCTCCAGGCAGCTCTCGAACATCTTCGGCATACGGCAGAATTACAAGATGCAGACCCGGGGGCGTCGCTTGAAGCCGAGGATTGTCATCGTATGGTATCTCCTCAGATGGTATAAGCAAGCCAAGAACTGGAGCCGAATGGCGCCGCAGAATTGCCGATACAAGGGCAATCTTGCCTTTGGCGAGCATAGTTTTCCATAGGCTTACGAATGCACGCGTTGAACCTTTATGCCAAGTATCGTGAGGGTAGATGAAAGAAGCATGGTGAATTGATCCAACATTGACATAGTCCTCGCGGCTGCGAAAACTCAGAACTTCTATGGCTGGTTCGCCAAAGTTACGCAACTCATCGAGCTGTTCGGGGGTTACGGCCACAAGATCCGGGCCGAATCGGAAAGCGTATGTTAACTCCTCCCTACTCGCCTCATGGCCAGTTTCCTTGACAACATACTTAGTCTCTGTAGAAGCCAGATGCTGTTCACTTCCATCCGTGTAAACCTTACTCGGAAAAGGTAATGTTCGCTTTCCGTAGAGATTGTAAGCCCGCACGTCAATAGCAATACTCTGACCAAGAAGTAACCGTGAGTGGAAGGCTACCTGTTTAAGCACGTGCCTTGCTTTAACAACACCCAAAAGATTTAAAAATTCAACAGGCTGTGCTAATATTTGGTCTGGCGTTGTAGCGTTTCCTTTGTGTGTCAAATGTATGTCTTCCCAGTAACGCATCGGGTCAAACCTGCCATTGTCAGTGGGATCGGCGCCAGACGGTGGATAAACGAATACGGGTAGCACCGTGACGTCTTTTTCTACCAAATCCAGCGACCGTGTGCGTGCCACGTCCTTGAGCTTAGCATCAGTTTCAGGCTCGTCATTGTCCGTGATCCAGATTACGCGCCGAACTGCTTTTGTGTGGTCTCGCTCAATCTCAGTACCAGCAGTGTAGAACACATTTCCAATCTCGGGCTCCTGGTCTGGCGAAGCAGGCGGGATGGTTGCTGTTCGAAACTCAACGTCCGATTGCAGTCGCATCAGCCGCTTTATCGATTCGGATGTCTGTCGTCCTACGGGCATGAACACAGTAACACCTCTCGGCTGGTCTTTGACTCCGTAGAAAAGAATGCCAACGCTATTATTCGGTGTAACCATCATCTGCTGGCGAATTGAGTCTAAGACTGCCTCGAGTACGACCCCTAGAGCGCTCTGAGCCTCGCCTGCGGTGGTACTTTGGGGACGGTTCATCACCATAGACTCTGAGGCATCTATAACGTACAGCAACGTTTCTTTGAGCGTTTGGTGCTCATGACTCGGCCGCTCGGTGCTATTCGATGCGTACCCGCCATCGCCACGAGACTCGACCATAAGTAATGATGGGGTCTAAGGGTTGGGAGTGGCAAGGTGCATTTGAACATCGAATTCACAGTGTGCACTGATATAGTATAAGGCAGTAAGGCTTTAACTAAAAATACTCTAAGCAAATGTCCGCTCGCCGCCAATCCAATGGTTGAACATTTCGAGTGCGGGGCCGGGCTTATTGTACGGGACCATATGTCCAGCGTCAAAGACGCGCAAGAACGTGAAGCCGCCGGCGCTGCGTGTCGTGCCAACTGTCTTCTTGCCAATGTTCCAGGGAATAAACTGCGCATCAGCGTACTCGTCGTGATGAGACCAGGGCAGGCGCTCAGTCCACTTGCGATTCCCCAGCCAATTGCAAATGTAATCTTTGTCGCCCGCGTAGGTAAGGATGGGCACTCCATGCTCGAGGACGTCAATGACGTCCTGCGTGAATGGGCGTGCACCATCTGCGGTCGACACGAAGTCCAGGCCAACGCTGTTGCTGCAACCGACGAACTCGATGGGTTCAGCACCGAGGGCGTCGCGCACGTGGTCTTGATTGAGGTAATCATCGATCCAGTTGATCTCGGGGTAGCACTTATCGTAGCAAACATCGCGGACATCGTAGGGATTACGGCCGGTCTCATAGTAAGGTGCGCTAAGCTGCTCGCAGTAGAAGCTGGCGCCAGTACACTCCAGCGTGAGGCCCGAGTCAGCGCAGACCTGAAGCAGCCGCTGGCACGTTGGCAAGCGGTTGTATAACTCGGCGCACTTCTCAGGTGAGAGAACCGACTGGTACCCGCCCTCACCACAAGCCATAGAAATCTGGCTCTCCGCTTGGTTATAAGGGTCTGTGATACCGTTACCGATCAACAGTGAAGACAGATTAAAGTTGCGCTCCTCGTGCGAGATGATTGCCTTTCCAATAGCCGGCAGATAGTGTCCTCCGTACGACTCACCCGCCACATGAAAGTCATTTCCGACATACTGCGGGAGGGCAGAGAAGAGGAGCGAAAGAAAACTGTAAACATCCTCACCGGCAGTGTTAGAATCTTTGACGCGATTGGAAGAATACGAGAATCCAACGTTCACGGGTTCGTCCAAGAAAATGACTGTCGCATTGTTATTCCACGAGTGAGGATTGTGCTTGAGGGTAAGGTCCTGATTTAGCGACGCCGGACCCAGTTCAAAAAAAAGACCTGTGGCCGACGAGCAGCCTGGACCGCCGTTAAGCCACAGCACGACAGGATCATGTTCAGGGTCGTTCCGAGATTCGAATAGCCAGAAGAAAAAGTGCTTGTCTTCGTCGAGCACGTCAAGATAGCCTGAAAGCTGTTTCACCGTGTCAACTCCTAACTTGGAAGGGTCTTTAGCCCGCACACGATAATTAGGGTGATCCTTGTGTTGAATGACGAGATCCCAATCATTGCGGGTCCTGTGGCGCAACGGACGACCACGAGGACCCGAGAAAGGATCAAGCGCAGCATCAACGCGAGCAGGATTGGCTGCAAATGCAGCATTCCAAGCAGCGCGAATATCATTGTCGTTGGACGACTGACCAAGTGCCTCAGCGGCTCTCCCGTAGCCAGGCCCGCCAGTCAAAGGCAATTGGGTTTTCTCGAGATTCTCGAGCTCTTCGTGAACAGCAGAAAGCGGTCCCGCGAATATGGAAGCAAGAACTGAGATGAGTTTCATCGCGAAATGTATAATGATAACTGTGATCGCGCGACAGCAGATGCCGAGGATCGGCACCAGTGTGAGGGCAAGGGTATCCCACAATGCACGGTGACACGCATTGCAGTCCATGCATGGGTGCCTCGAAGTTCCTGCTGATAAATTCATATATTTGTGAATTGATAAGTATAGTCTTATGCTAATAAAGCGGGGCTGGGTGCCGGCCGTGAGTGCCGGTCGTGAGTGCCTGCCGTATGTGACACCACTAAATGGCTCATCGAATTCGTCATCGTCAATATTTCGCAAACCCAAGCACAGCGAATTTAACAGGCCCCCACACTACGGGCCTAGCCGAGGCGCTAGTAATTAGGGCGAGCTAGCTCTATTCTGATGGCACGCATGATGACTCTGCCGGGGATACACTTATTTGTTGCTAGTGGGAGTCAATGCAAACCTGAGGATTAGGTCGGAGGGCATTCCAACGGCGATTAACATTCATTAGCATAATCTAGCCGCTTATCTTTCTACATGCATGCACCTGCGTGTGAGTGTCAGCCTTGGGACCCCTCTCAAAGCTGACGGCGACGACTCAAATCGGCTAGCGCGCGTCCCCATGACGGACCGCATCACTAACGACGTAAGGCACTGCTCAATAGCTGGCCGTATCACCTGATTGGCACTTCGCTCAAGCAATTTGTTTTCCGCGGGAACCTTCTAGGGAGCCTTTTTGTGATGCACACGTGATATCCCACTCCATCTCCTGAGGGATGTCAGAATAGCATTTCACGGGCCGAGTATGACCAATGGGCTGGCGGGCCGTTTCGAGCCGGCGACGCTTACTTCCCCTTCAAGACTTCAAAAGGGCTGGGTGAGGTCAGCAATTATGGAGCCACATAGCTGATCGCATCGACGCTATCAGGCCTGGGAATGTCCGTGCCACGAAGCTGACTGGGCCAATCACCTCCCAACCTTTTCTGTATTACACTAGCTGACCTGCGGGCCCCTCCCAGTCTTAGTTTCGCCTCGGGCTATTAGCCTTTTACCCCGTCTCGCCCGCTCTTCTGGCACCAACTATGCACGCGGCCAAGACGCAGGGCACACAGGTGGCGCGGCGTTTTTTCAGTCGAGCGGCACCAGCGCTGAGGCAGTATGGTGGTTTGAGGGATCAGGATCGTATCTTTCAGAACCTCTATGATACTTATGGCTGGGATCTAAAGTCTGCAAAGAAAACCGGAGACTGGCACAAGACAAAAGAGATTCTTTTGAAAGGCGACGAGTGGATCATCAACGAGGCCAAGAAGTCCGGTCTTCGGGGGCGTGGTGGAGCCGGTTTCCCGTCGGGTCTGAAATGGTCTTTTATGAACCCACCTGGTTGGGAAAAAAACCCCGGGCCACGGTACCTCATCATCAATGCCGACGAAGGTGAGCCCGGGACCTGTAAGGACCGTGAAATTATTCGCAAAACACCACACAAGCTGATTGAGGGATGTCTCGTCGTGGGGCGCGCGATGAACGCAACGGCCGCTTACATCTATATCCGTGGCGAGTTTTACAATGAAGCTGCCATTTTGCAGCAAGCAATCAATGAGGCATACAAGGATGGTCTCATTGGTCGCAACGCCTGCGGTTCAGGGTACGATTTTGACGTCTACATTCATCGTGGTATGGGCGCGTACGTGTGCGGAGAGGAAACTTCCTTAATTGAGTCACTTGAGGGTAAAGCGGGTAAACCGCGCCTTAAGCCGCCGTTTCCCGCAGGCGTAGGCCTTTACGGTCGCCCTTCGACAGTTACGAACGTCGAGACGGTGGCTGTGGCGCCAACAATTATGCGTCGTGGTGGTGACTGGTTCGCCTCATTTGGCCGCGAGCGGAACTCGGGTACAAAGTTGTTCTGCATCTCTGGTCATGTCAACGAGCCCTGCACGGTTGAGGAGGAGATGTCGATTCCTTTGAAGGAGCTTCTTGAAAAGCATTGCGGCGGTGTACGCGGCGGTTGGGACAACCTTTTGGGTGTAATTCCGGGCGGTTGCTCAGTGCCCGTGCTTCCCAAGCACATTTGTGAGACAGTACTAATGGATTATGACGATCTCAAGGACCAGCAGAGTGGTTTGGGCACCGCGGCCGTCATTGTCATGGATAAGAGCACTGATATAGTTCGTGCCATCCAGCGCTTTGCATACTTTTTCAAACATGAGTCCTGCGGTCAATGTACACCATGCCGTGAGGGTACTACGTGGCTGCTCAAGATCATGGACCGTCTCAAAGCCGGCCAGGCTGACACGCGCGAGATTGATATGCTCCTAGAGCTGACGAAAGAGATGGAGGGCCACACGATTTGTGCTCTTGGTGATGCTGCAGCTTGGCCTATTCAAGGTTTGATGCGTCATTTCCGGCCGGAAGTGGAGGCCCGGATTGCCGAGTTCCGCGCGAAGCTGGCCGAGCCAGTGGACCTAGGTGGCTGGACCCCAAAAAGCCACACCATCGATGGCAAAGTCCAAGGCGGGCCCATTCCTAGCTCGCATTAGTTGTCAAGGCCAACAGATGGGAATAGTCTGGTTTAATTGTTTAAATCATATCCTAACACGTTTGCGATGCTGATCTGACCGACTCACAAGATCCTTTTCCGAAAGAGGGAGCCTCCCTAGCTACCCAAATGGCAGAGCCGTGAGGTCTGCCGACTCGCAGAAGCCCATTGCTAATTTCTACAGTATATCTATCGCTCAAGCTCGTCAATTTCTTTTAGACAGTCAGCAGTGAGGACTTCGTAATGAGCCTTTCCAACGACAACGTCGTCCTCGATACGGATGCCGATACCCTGGAAGTGTCTTGGGAACGCATCATCGTAGGGAACATAGACACCTGGTTCAATAGTTATGACCTGGTTGGCACGAAGCGTGGTCGTGGCTGGTTGTGGCCCATCATGAACATCGAGTCCTAGGTTGTGTCCAATCGAATGCACGTACACATCCGCTACTTGGCCATGGCGTAACGGTAGACCCGCATTGGCAAGCTCAATACGCATTTGTTCGACGGAGAATGCTTGCAGATCGCTCATAGTGATGCCAGCTTCCTCAGTGCATTGAGCGATACATGCTTTGTTCACGGCAAGCACAGCTGCATAAAGATCTCGTTGAGGCTGTGAAAAGCGCCCGCTCGATGGCCATGTGCGCGAGATGTCAGCACAGTAGCCACCATAGCGTCCGCCTGCATCAACAAGGACGAGCTCGTCGGGGCTGAGCAGGTCGTCGTTTCGTACGTAGTGGATGGTCAAGGCGTGGTCACCACCGGCGACTACCGGGACATATGCTGGCTCGTCGCAGCCCCCTTGAATGAACATAAACTCAAGATAGGCTGCAAGCTGGCGCTCTGACACAAATTGTTGCCGGAACGCGGCGTTAAACGCCGCACTCGAAACCTCTGCAGCAGTGCGAAGGCAATCAATCTCAGCTTCAGATTTCAGAAGACGTGATGGTTCAACAAGCCCGCGTGCGGAGCGGACACTCCGCCGTTGCCCTCCTACTGCTGCTGCGAGCTCACGGGCGACATAGATTCCCTGGCGCGCTGTGGTCGCAGGGTCGATATCCGCAAACACCGTTGTAGCATTCTTAACAAGAACAGCGATAGAATCCCTTATGGTAGCTGGAGACGCACCCCGCGCGTCGGCGATTCCGAATGCTTCAGCAGCCAGCTGAGGGCCTGTACGTTCCCCCTCCCATTTCTCCGCGAACGCGTTTTTCGGAGGCACGAAAAGTATCTCCTCAGCGCTACCTGCGCTGTTGGGCTTGTGTAAAAGCAGCAACGCGCCTGGCTCTTGAAATCCGGTGAGGTACTGGAACGTCGGATCTTGTCGGAATTGATGGAAGACCGATGGCGTCGCGAATTGGACTGCGTTGCCTGGAAATATTGCGAGCGAATTTGACGGCATGCGCTCCGCCACGGCTCGACGTCTCGCGGCATATTCAGCGGCTGCAATGTTTGGAGTGAGGCTGCCAGAAGCAACAAGATGCGGGCGATTCTCAGCCATGGCTTGACCAAAGGCGCGAGCCATGTGCCATGGTCGCGATGTTCGCATGTCTAGGCTTGGGTGAAGTTGCGTCTGGGCCCGAGGTGGATGTGACGATTGCACGATAGTAATAAGCACGGTATAGAAATTCGCACCGCTGCTTGAACTCCTAAATATAACCTCAATTTGCGCTATGAATGCTTATAGTATTTGAAATTTTATCGATGGTGTACACTTCCAATTCTTTGTGGCGCAGATATGGCATACTCTCAAGGTGCTCACTACTTACTCACTGTCGCGAACCGTGGCTCAAGTCCTAGGGTATATATAATTCGAAGAAGCACAGAGACCTCGGCGAGGCATCCTGACTGTCGTACACTTAGTCTTGACTTTAGGGTGTCGTCACAGGCCCGAGCTCGCCAGCCTCAATACGGCCTTTGTGCTGCACATCAGCGTACCGGTTGCCACAGTATAGACAAGAATGAACGCCCGGTTTGTCAACATTGATGTATATTTTTGGGTGACCTTGTACGCCACCACGGTGCCCCTCGGCGTTGCCGTCACACACAGCCATGTGTGATACGTAACGAACAGGTGTGGCCGCGATCAGGTCGATAGCAGCATATGGCCGAGGCTGCGCCTCGAGATCTTTGCCTGCAAAACGCACGCCTACCATCGCATTCTCACGAGTTCTCTGCGAAGGTGCCCATGTCTCGCGACGATTAGGGGCCTGCGTCTCACGCAGTGCCGTTTGGTCGACGCCTTCGTGTAAATGCGGTGTATCTTGCTTGATGGTTGTGTCAAGCGCAGCTGCCAAAGCAGACTTGTTTCTCTCATGAGCTCGCGCAACCAGCAGTCTGGGCCCCTGTGTGACGCCGGCGCGCACACCGCGGCCAAGCCCGAATGTGAGCATTTCGCGACTGTGTAATAGGTTGGTTGGGAGCGAGCCGCGCATCATCACTGGGCGTCACGGCGCGCGAAGCTCCCAGCTGATCCTGCGGCTGACGCGGGGTGCTCTCAACAGTCCACATGGAAGACGCTCGAGTCGCACGCGAGCGACGCCAAGCGCGTATTCGTGCCGGTGGCGCTGACAGGCTGGCGCGTATCACTGGTTCCTCAGGTCGCTCTTTCATGTCTGAACGGCACGCGGCGGATGGAGGACTTGGCAACTCACTGTCAGATTTGCCTGATCAGCCGCCGCCAGCTACGGCGCCCGCCACGCAAGGCCAGACAGGAATCGCGAATCCCGATCCGAGCAGTTTATCCGATGGTAATGAAGGCAGTCGTGGAATGGCACCGGCCGACGTGGCCTCTGACCCTCTGTTCCAGCTCCTGGCGCAGATGCAGCAGTCTAGCGGCTCAAGCCCGACTACGAGCGACCATAACAGCAATAGTGAAGGTGGGCCTGACCTATTCTCACTCCTAAAACAGATGAACAGTGGAACTGGGACGCCAATTGCACGCTCTCCGCGTGCTGGTGGGGCCTCTAGTGGTGCTGGTGCCGCTGCAGCGTACGCGCAGGCGCAGGCGCGAGCGTCCGATGTCCGTGCTCGCCTTGCGCTCTTCACACTCATCCATGTTGTCGCAATTGCTGCCGTTGGTCTTTACGTGGCGTGGAACCCTTACAGCCTAGTGCCCGTGTTCTTAGCGCTTGAGACCGCGCTGGCAACTTCGCGTTTGTTCGTCGATAATGGCCCTGTGAGTCCAATTATCACGGCAATGCTACCTTACTTGCCTGAGCCGGTTGCTGCTCGATTGGCACATGTTTTGAAAGGAATTGCGCTTCTGCGTGGAGCCTACCAAGACTCATGTCTTGTGCTCTTTGTATTCGGCCTTGCGCAAGCGATCGAGCGCACTGGTGCCAATACCCATTTTGCACGGACCGCGACTTGAATGATCTCAATTTATGAGTGTAAGAAGTGTGTGTTGCATTCTTAGTCCAACGTCAGTAAGTTATTAACGCTATAATCGCGGCCACTTCGATCGAGCCCAACCTGGCCTGATCCTGGCCTCCTCCCAACACATTGCATTGTGCTCAGAGATGCTGCTCGTGGCCACACTTATCGCGTTGGTCTCGGCAGCTGCTGGATTCGCGCCTCTAGCTATCCAGCTTGATGTCCACAGAACAGCTTCAGCAGGTGCCGGTGTCATTCTGGGGACCGCGCTAGTACTGGTAATACCCGAAGGTGTGAGTGTTCTTTATGCTGCGGCAGGCGGCAAGTCAAGCCCTGCCACGATAGGCGTACCTCTTCTGGCAGGATTTTTGCTAATGGCAACTCTCGATGGATACTTCAGACTAAAAACGACGCCAGCAGCAGAGATGGATGAATCTACGGGCGGGGCTCATGTATTATCTTTCAGTCTCTCTGGCGTGCCCCCTACGCTAGAATTGCCTGGTCCTGCGCTCTCGTTTGGCTCGCTGAAAGCACGATCTGCTGTTTTCACTGAACTTAGTCTCACAACACTAGGAATGATCATACATTCAGCAGCAGACGGTGTCGCTCTAGGTGCTGCATATGCACTAAACTCGCCCCGACTTCGCGGTATTGTTGCCCTCTCAATTATCGTGCACAAATCTCCCGCGGCATTCAGTTTGACGAATGCTCTGCAGGCACAAGGCGTGCGGGGAGTCGCACTGCATCGCGACATCTTGCTTTTTGCGCTCGCTGCCCCTCTTGCCGCAATACTCACGCACATGCTACTTGGAGCGGGGGCTGCTGCGCGCTTTCAGTGGTGGGCCGGAGTCGGGTTGATGTTTTCGGGCGGAACTTTTGTATTTGTCGCTGTGCATATTTTGCCTCCAACGCGCGAGGTTCAAGACCTTCTTCTCACTATGATTGGCGCAGCTCTGCCAGTAGCGGCCGGGTTCATACCTGAATAGCTCGCGGCGAGACATTTTGGTGATCGTCCTGGTTCAGGGAACGTAAAGGTCTATTTATTGACTTATAAATAATCTGCTGTGCGCTCAGCGCCGCCGGACAGACTTGCGACTCAAAAACCGCTCGCGCGCGGCCAGCAGTGAAGACTTGGCCGGAGGAAGCCATCTCTCAGTCCGCGCTGCGACACTGACTGTCACTCCGTCTTTCTCTGCCGTGAAAATGAGGCGCTTGCGACGGCGTTCCGCGCTTGGTGGGCTACTGGCTCGTGCGTCAGCCACTTTCGTGACAGCATCACCGGAGGTCTCAGTACTATCAGTGACATTTTGCGCCTCCTTCAGCAGCTCGCTAAGAAGCTTACGCTCTGGTTTTTTGCCTTCTTTGAGCCTTAAGTCCCGTTGCCGCCGCCGATCTTTGCTCACACGGTTGGTCTCGATCTCCACGTGCCGCCGCTGTGCCTCACGCCCACGAGCACCGGCCGCAGAAGCAATGAATGTAGTCTCTTCGGGCGCAGAATCAGAATCTGATTCGTTTGTTGACGTTTGGGGCTTCTTGTATGCCATCGTGACGGTAGAAGACCCAATCTTTGTGCCTTGATAAACTCATATCTTGGTCCCAGCTCGGCCCAAGCCCTAGCCCGCCTATACCACCAACCCACATAGAACTGTCGACAGCAGTAAATGCGCCGGCTCACGGCAACAGAAGGCGCGTGATGCAGATGATACTCCTAACTGGCAATGT
This sequence comes from Wickerhamiella kazuoi, assembly GCA_030555755.1. NCBI lineage: Eukaryota > Fungi > Ascomycota > Dipodascomycetes > Dipodascales > Trichomonascaceae > Wickerhamiella > Wickerhamiella kazuoi. Next base: position 45,099 of record JANIVI010000009.1, on the reverse strand, counting down.
TACGTTACTGCAGCTCGAGTGATCACCAACATACAGCCTCTGACAACTGGCAGCATTTTGCGAGCCTTATTATCGCTGCTAGCAAACCAAAGACACGCCTAATGCCTAACTCATAAAATACTGTTACCGGCAGTCTCTCTAATTGAGCCCTGTTCTCACTATCTACTTGCTCAAGGGGCAGTGTAGCCGCCGTCAACGACCAGGTCGGCGCCGGTGGTGTAAGTTGAAGCGTCAGACGCAAGGTACAGATAAGCGCCAACAAGCTCCTTGGGCAGGGCACCGCGGCCAAGGGGGGTGTAAGACCACCACTTGTTCTGAGTCTCCTGCGGAACGAAATCCGAGATCTCAGTGCGTACGTATCCAGGAGACACAGTGTTGACGCGGGCAAAGCCAGCCCACTCAACCGCTAGCGAACGGCCAAGATGAATGACCGCGGCCTTCGCGGCATTGTACGAAGCCTGTAGCTGCGGGACGTTGACAATGTGACCAGACATTGACGCGGTAATTGTCAACGAGCCGAAACCCTGCTTCTTGAACACACGACCAATCTCCTTCGCCGAGTAGTAGACGCCGTTCAGGTCAAGGTTGATAACCTTGTTCCACTCGTCGTCATCCTCAGGGTCAATCAAAGGCCCCTTGGTCCAAGGAACACCAGCGTTAGCAACAAAAATGTCGATCTTGCCAAAGTCCTTAACCTGCTGCTCGATCGCCTTCTTGACAGCTTCGTGGTCAGTTACGGGGACTTTGTAAGTCTTGACCTTCGTACCATACTTCTTCTCAAGCGCAGCCGCCTTATCGTCTGGGTTGTGCGAGTTGTACCAGATAGCAATTCCCTCGGCGCCAGCCTGAGCAAATGCTTCCGCAACAGCGAAACCAATACCAGTCGAAGAACCGGTGATGCTAGCCACTTTGCCCTTCAACGAGAACAGATCCAGCACTGTCTTGCTCTCATCAGTGACAACCTTAGGGTCGGGCTGAGGGAGCTTGAGGCCAGCAAGAGTTTCAGACATTGTTCAATGTGGTGAGATGGGGTGATAAAATACCTCAACGGCGCGCGCGTTTATATAGTGGGGCTGGGAGACCTGTGCCACAGGTTGGTAGGGTGTAACGTGACCTCGTGCAGCTTGCATGCTTGCTGGTGCATGAAGGCGCATGAGACTATTAACCTGTATATTGTTCTGAAGGCGCTAAACACGGATCAAATCAAGACACCTGCTACCCCCGGGCTCATTTCCCTGATGCTTGCGCAAATGTCAATCTCCCATTTCGGATTGTTGTGGACGTCGCTGAAACCGAGCTTCTGCGGCCTGCGCAACGCGGCCGCAGCAAACCATGATTTGTCACCAGGCTTTCCAAGCCTTACAAAGTGCCAGCTATGGTCATGTCGTGAGCTTGGGACACTGAAGGGTGATTGAAGAGCCTTGGTGACTTAGTTTGTACAGATAATCATTTCTGTCATGTATCCTGGCCGCGCGATCAAGATGAGTGAACAATTGGCTGATGCGGCTTCCCGGATCTATGCACACCGCGTAAGGCCCCCGTCTAAGCGTGGAAGGATAACACCTAACCCTTGTTCTCGCAAGTCCACCTTGCGTTCATCCGAGAGGACAAGCCCATGGATTGGGCATGTGATCACGTGGACTGTAACTTCGGCGGAGAGCTTGACGAAATTAACGATCACGTACTGGCTCTGATGTGTTCGTTTCCCATAATTCTGCTCAAAAACACAGGACGGCCGTCACACTCGCATTCACACTTGATCCTGACGACCAGCTGTATTGTCTGAATTCCATAGCTTGTAGGCAGAAGGAAGCCGGACGCTACATGTGCAAGAGAATGACATCTACTCGAAAAAGTGACGAGGGCAGTAAGGGCCATGGTACGGAGCGAAATATACACACACCTTTGGTGTGGCTGCATCACCTTCGGGCTCTGTCCATCCGCCGCTGGATGCCCCAATCCGGTCACGTGAGTTATCAAATCGTAGTTGGTCGGCGTAGGTGAGCACTGGTAACATATCGCTAGCCCACCCACGACCACCCTTAGTCACGGGCGATGCTGGCAGAGGTCGCGGCTAATGCCACAGCGGCCTTGGCTGAGGCGCGCGCGCGCGCGCGCCGAATGCTGACCGCATTGAATCCACGGGAACGTCTTTTCCTCGTCGTTGGGGTGGGCGTACTTGTTGTGTTCATGATGCTGCTGGCAATCTTTCACGAACCGATCATTCACTGGATGGCTGGATTCTCGGAACGCTTTCGAACAGTACCCTTTGGCTGGTTCATCATTCTTCTCTTGCTGTTCGTGGTTTCTTTTCCCCCGCTTATCGGCTATTCGGTGCTGTCTATGTTCACGGGGATGGTATACGGATTTCCCCATGGTTGGGCGCTGCTAGCCGCGGGTACATTATTTGGTTCGTTTCTCTGCTTTGTGGTTTTCCGTCACTTCTTCGCCGCTCGTGCCAAAACAATTGCTCAGTCTAACATCAAAATCATGGCGTTTGCGAAGACGCTTGAGCAGGACAGTCTTGTGCTGCTGTGGATGATTCGTCTCTGCCCTCTACCTTACTCGCTTTCAAATGCAGCGATGAGCTCCGTGCACACCGTGACAGCTACCAAGTTTTTTATTGCAACGGCACTCACAACGCCCAAGCTGCTACTGCACATATTCATTGGCGATCGTTTAGCGAGACTTGGGTCCGATAAAGGTAAAGACCCTGGTACTAAGTTGGTAAACTTTCTGTCTATTGTGATTGCTCTTGTTGTTGGAGTTGCCACATCAGTCATTATTTACCGCCGCACCACAGAGCGCGCGGCTGCGCTAGAGGCAGCACGTGGTCGTGGCGAGTTTAGTGGGGGTGCTGAGCTGGACGAATTTGAGATAGAGGATGAGGCCCTCTCCCCACGCAGCAGCGGTGATGATGGTCTCGAGAATGCGCGCTCGCACAGTGCCATCCTGGGTTGAAGGCTCAGAGGTTTACCTGGCGCTTTCTTTGGTGAATCACAGCGACGAACATTGTGAAGGTTTCAGCTTCCCTGTTGTACATTGAGGGCAGATTAGAATTTGCAGTGAAATCCGCGTGTCTCTTGACGATGTCTAGGCTCGTCGCAGATATGCACCTGCACACGCTAATCAGCATGCATATTCTAGTAGACAGAAACTGCCTCTAAATGTGGCAGAACAAGCGATTCTGGTTGCAGAAAAAACACTTGCGCTACACTCTGAGCTCAAAAACAGTGCACACCACTCGAGATTGTTTTAAGACTTTGCGATTGTGCGCTGGCCGTATAATTGGAAGCCGCGACGCATCATCTCAATCGTTCCGTGACCTCATTTGCCAGTCACTACCCTCCCTCCCCCTGCCCTGAAATCCCAGCTCGGCGACGACTCGTAAAGTCTGGCTCATCATCCATGGTGTGGTACCGGCACCCTGTCAGGATTCTTCGTAATACGGCTGCCGTTGCCGGATTATACGGCTTCATAGTAGCGTCAGATCCCCGCGCGGCTATATATGAGTATGCTGTGCTGCCGATACTCCGGCAGGTATATGATGGAGAGGACGCTCACAGGCTGGCTATTGCCATGATGCGGTACCCCGCGCTGAATCCACGACTATCACAAGATTGGCTAGAACGGCTGGATCCTGCAGGTGCTCTGCGGTCCGAGCTATTTGCAGGTGCCGCAAATCCACGTGTGAGACGCTTTACATTAGCGACCCCGGTTGGCGTGGCAGCTGGCCTTGATAAAAATGGTGAGGCTGTCGATTCATTATTCCAACTGGGATTCTCTTGGGTGGAAGTAGGTTCGGTAACTCCCTTGCCACAGGCGGGGAACCCGCGGCCGCGTGTCTTTCGGCTACCTGAGGACCATGCTATCATCAACCGATATGGATTCAACAGCGACGGTCACGCAGCAGTGCTTGCACGCCTGCGCACGCGCGAGGTGCGCGCCACAGAATTGCTGACCCGAACTGGTGATATCACAGGTGCACGGGGCCGCGTTCTGGCTGTCAATCTCGGTAAAAATAAGACAGGCGATGAGGTCGGTGACTACGTCGCAGGCGTACGCACGTTTGGTGCGCATGCAGGTGCATTGGTGGTCAACATTTCCAGTCCCAACACGCCTGGGCTTCGGCTGTTGCAGGGTGAAGCCAAACTTGGTGGACTTCTGCGCACTTTGGTAAACGAGCGTGATGCGCTGCCCGGTCACGACTTGCCACCCTTGTTGGTGAAAATTGCCCCGGACCTTTCACAAGAGGAGGCTTCATCTATTGCCCGTGTCGTACGCGATGCAAAAGTTGACGGGGTGATTGTTGGCAATACCACACTTAATCGAGCGGGACTTCAGAATACGGAGTATGCAGGCGAAGCCGGTGGGCTTAGTGGACCTCCAGTGAAAGAGCTTCAACTGCGCGTGCTGCGCACGTTACGTAGCGAAGCAGGGCCCGAACTAACAATCATAGGCTGCGGCGGAATAACCTCAGGGGAGGATGCTCTTGACTACGCGAGGGCGGGAGCTAACTTTGTTCAGCTCTATACCAGCTTTGTTTACCGTGGCCCTGGTACTGCCGCTCTTGTGACAGAAGAAATTCAAAAGGGCCTAGCAGGGCGTACCTGGGCCGAAGTTTCCGGCACGGCGCTGGCCTCTCCTGCTCATCAGGCTTTCAATGCCAAATCCTAACTGTTATATCATATATAAGTCACTGAGCCGAGCCGAGTAGGAGTAAATTAATCTTGTGCAGCTGAAGTGAGCAGTTTTAGTCCGGTCCTTACGCGCTCCTCTGAGGGTTGCCACGAGGGGTTGCAGACAACGGCATGTCTGCTCCGTAGCTGTTGAGCAACAGTGTGATCCGGCTCTCACGGGGTCGCAGTATGGGTTTCGCAGGATACGCAGAGCTGGCATGCATGCAGGACTGAGTGCCTCGCAGCGGGTGGGCCCATGCTGGCCCGTGGTGCGCCTGCATCGAGGACGGCGAGCCCCGCATCAGTGGCTCTTCCTGTTCTCAGACAAATATCTGACCTACTTAGTCGTAGATATGGTTCGAGTTAATGGGGCTCGAGAATTCACAAATCATTTCTTCCACGTCATCGTCCGAAGCGTCGTGGATCTCGTGTGCCGTTGGGCACATTCCTGCCCTGCAGGAACCATGCAACAACGTGCGGAGCGCGCATATGGCTTGAGTCTGAGGCAGCCCGCAACCGCAGCAGCAGAGATCAGCCGTCGCAGGAAGTCTCTTTTACATGAACGATGATGCCTCTGCGATCGTCATCAACGTGTCAGTTTTGACAGGGCCTACCATAATCCACGTGCCAGACTTGGCGGCCCTTTGACGCAGTCGAGCTGCTGACTCATTCGACCCCATGTGTTTTCTGCACTGGGAAAGGGCACGCGCGCGCGCAAGCTGGGTGCCGCCTGCCGCACGCGCTCGCATGCCAAAGGGTCCTGCCGGCCTCCTTACGTGACCGGGCCGGGCTTCTGCGTAAGGTGGTTTAGATCTTGGTCCCCTCGCGATTTACGCACAACCACGCCGGACGCGCGCGCCTGTAAACTATCCCTGTCGCGCACGAGGCCCTCGACTTTCACACGCCGAGGGCTTTGTTCTGATGGAACGCCGTAATTTGGATCATGCGTTCCCTCCTTTCGCGCCTGGACTTCCGTCGGTCTATGAACGCGCCGGGTTCGACGTCAACAGAGACGCGCGCTCGCAGTCGCAGAGCCCGTCAATACGCTCGACTCGATCAGGATGGAGCTGGAATAGAAGTCCACACGTTCCGACGGGCAGCTTTCCTTCACCGCCCTCAGGGCCAGGTGCCTTTGCCAATGCTGGTCCACGCCCTGTGACTGCGCCCGAATCGCGGTCGCAGACCCAACTGCCACCTATGCCGGCCAAAAGCATCCGCAGAACCGCGAGTGGAGCATCTTCAGCAGGCTCTACAGCAGCTCCTCATTCCGTAGACTCGTTGCCGCCGTCATCGCTTAACAACCGTCTTGTGGGACATGGCGGTCACAATCCTGTGGGCAGCGGTGCCGCTAGCGGTGCCCCTACAACGAACTCTCTACCCTCCTCCAAATCCGGCTTTGGCTCGGCTACGCAGTATGCCCCTTCTACGGATGCTTCAGGTTCCTATGTGGGAACCGGCAGTGCCAGACCCTCACGCAATAACAGCAACGGCAGTGCAAGCCTGGCGCGAGTTCACCCTCAGCAACCGCCGCAGCCGATGATGCATCGTGAAGCTGCCGCATCCACCGACACTTTCAACTTTGGTGTGCGCTCAGGTGTGAGCGCAGATGCCGAGAACCACGCACAGTCAATGGCTCGGTATGAAGATCGCAGCAAACCGGCGTACCCTATCGACTTCGAAGAAGAAGGATCTTCTAATCAAGGCTTCAGGTCCAACCGACGTAGTGATGAGACTGACGGGACCGATAACTCATTTTACCTTGGCTCAGGGGACTCGCGCACTCAGTCGTCGTTGAGTGGCGACGAATATACCGAGCCATCGATGGCGCATATCAAGTCAGAAGGCTGGGCCCCGCCTATACTCGTGAATGACGACTCTTCGCCGGCGCAGGCGCTGGCTTTAGGCCCAGGTCCTTCGTTTGGTGGGCGGGCCATGCCGCACATAGGTCCAGGACTACTCCGGGAGCCAGATGGGCCAGTGAATCGCTTCTCGACGACAAGCTCGATTTACACGCCGTCACCGGATCTCGCCGCACCAGTTGGCACAAGCATGAACGCTGCCCGTCATCCGTCGCCTGCGAACTTGACCGGCCATGACCCAGTCGGGTTCCCTCTGCCGTCTAAGGCGCCCGGGCGTGCGCTAGCCCCGAGCCGGGGCGGCGCGGGGGCCTTGCCAGATCCGCCTGCTGAACCGGGGGTGCCCGGATCCAAGATTTGCCGCGGCTGCCATGAGCGCATCGAGGGCAAGTCGATATACTCCAAAGATGGGAACATGAGCGGCCGCTGGCATCGTTCATGCTTCAAGTGTACGCGTTGTACTTCGTCGTTGACTAACGAGGTCTATGTGTTCTCTGATAGCCCTTATTGCTATGAGTGTTATCACGTGGTGAATGAGTCGATGTGTCGCAGCTGCGGTCTTGGCATCGAGGGCGACTGTCTGGAAACTTGCGCAGCCCAGCCAGGTATTTCGGATGCGCCTCAAGCGATTCGCTATCATATCGATTGTCTGAAGTGTCACACGTGCGCCCTGCCGTTGATGGACACTTATTACGAGCTGGATGGCGAGACTTTATGTGCTGAGCATGGGGCTGGTGAGCATTATGGGACTTCGCGTGCGCAGAAACGCATAACTCGCCTCATGATGATCTAGCAGGGCTCATGTTGCAATAATCACATGCATTATGCTTGCTGACCGTTCGATGGGAGCGGCCATTCAGTTATTTTTTGTATATCTAATGGTTTAGGGTAGACGTTCGCGAAAGCAGTCCTCGTGAGTGAAACCAACGATGGCCCAGGAGTGGCGAGAATTCGGCACGCGGCCAGTCGATCCAGGACAGTTTCGTGAGATGTACTACCACCTGAATAAAGCTTTTCCCGAGTTTGGTCGCGCAAAAGACTGTAAACAGATAATTTTATACAAAAGTTACATCAATGATCAAAGAACCAAAGCAAGTCGCTGGAAATCAGGGCTTTCCGCGCATGAAGCCATGATGTGCGCGGTAACGCAGGCGGGACATATTCTCAGCGACCAACTTGTGTGTTGGGGTACTGAAGATATCGTCCAACTCCTCCAGTGTACGATCTTTGGTTTCAGGCATGAACAGCAGCTGATAGATGAATCCCAAAAGGGCCAATCCTCCGAAAAACCCAATCATCAGCCCTGTGTAGGTCATCCGCTTCTCCATGCTCGAAAAATTGTAAGTCACAATGAACGCAAAAAGGTATAATGTTGTGGAGCAGATGGCCATGCCTTCAGAACGAGTACGCAAGTCGAAAGATTCAGCAGGAAGTACCCATGTTAGACAGGCATAGGACCCAAAGAATCCCATGTAGAGTACAATTCCCGTCAAGTTCACACCCAGGGCGGCCGATTTATTTGCCTGAGGGTCGATTTTATAGCCAGCGCCGACAAGTACGAGGCCAATAAAAAAACCGACAATAGTTTGTGCCCACGCGCGGCGCCCGAACTTGTCCATATAGAGCACACCGGGGATAGTGCCTAGGAAGAGGGCCCCTCCACCGACCAAAGACATCAAGACGGACTTTTTAGTGTCGAAACCGATGGCACCCATCAGATTTGACATGTTATACATGACGCCGTTTATACCCGTCATCTGGCCAAGGAACACCATTATTACAGCGTAAACAAGAGCGCGGCGACTACGAGACCGGCGGAACAGGTCCGCATACCGCGTCAGCGCCGTCTCATGCGCTTTCTCGTCGTTCTCACGCGTGATAACTTGCCGCATACCCAAGAACTCGAGCTGAGCCGCCTTATCCTCCGGATCGCGCAGCCTCTTCCAGACAAGCCATGCTTCACCAATTCTACCCTTGGAAACGAGCCAGCGGGGTGACTCAGGGAGGAAAATGAGGCCGACCAGCAGAATGGTAGAAAATAGGAGCGAGGAGCCAACCATGAAACGCCAGCCACCAGTAACATCGAAGAAGATTGCAGAGCAAGCAAACCCTAGGACCTCGCCAAATGCGAGCATGAACTGATACATCGAAACCAGCCCACCGCGTACACTAGCGGGAACTGACTCGGATATATAGATTCCGACACTGCCACCTTCAATCCCTACGCCAATTCCCAGCATGAAGCGGCCAGCATAGAGCATATGCACGCTGTGGGAACCTGCACATATGCCAGCTCCAAGTGTATACCATAGGCAGGATATGATTAGCGAACCCCTTCGACCAAAAAAGTGATTTAAAGGAACCATGAGCATAGACCCAGCCATGGCTCCGAGCGGCATCAGTGATGAAACGAGCGACATTTGTTTATCACTCAGGCCAATGGCTTTAATCATGCCATACTGTGCACCGGATATGATAGACTGGTCGAGGCCAGAGAGAATCCCAGCGAAAGACGCGAAAACGCCAAGCATAACGATCATGTGCTTTTGATTGCGAAATTTGGTCTCAATCTCCATACTCGTGAGTTTACTCCACCAGGGACGTCGAGTGTGCGTGTTAGCAGCCTCCTGGTCTAACGCGCGGAACTCTCGCTCCAGGTCTTCGCGGTTGAGGTGAGCGAAATGATTCTCGTCGTATTTCGCAGGGTCATGATGTACCTCCTTGACCTCGTGTACTTTGAGATCCTCGACTGTTGAGTTGGTCGACGACATGTCAAAGCCTATGTGAGCCTTTGCCGCTTCTATTCACTTTTATAGATGCCCAAAAGAGACATGCATGCTTCGACCCGCGCGTTTCCCCGGTCATGCGGGAGCGACCCTGCATGATGCATCCAAGCGCTGGGGAAGAGAGCGGGGTACGTCATGCAGCTATGAGACGTCAGTGAGCCGATTGTAGTTCTGTGCGACCCTCGGCTAAGGTCACACCTCTGATGCCTAGCCCAGTAGTGGCAACTCATATCTGAGTGTCCTACAACATAGTCGACCTATACTGACTCGCACAAGTTGTCGGCCTCTTGCTGCATCAGTCCGCATACTGGCGGTTATGCCCGTCTTTGTCAGCAAGGAACAACTCTTTTTGCGCGCTTAAAAGTAGCGCGCGGTGCCAGACGGACGGAACAACTATCTGATTCAAGATTGTGTCCAACTATTGCAAACACTGTTTATAAGGCGGTTCAACTCAGGGGTTTACCTGATATGGTCCGCGCTTGAGCATGTCAGCAGCTGAGCGAACTTGCATTATTTCGTGGCATTCAGAGGATGATTGCCCTTTAGCTACGGGCGCCTTACGTGAGTGCGGTCACGGACCATGCATATGCACCTACTTGCTTCTCTGGACCAACAACCTCAGGAGGCCAAAGATCAATCGGCAGACTAGTGGCGCATCTACACTATGTTCCTAGAACTGAGATAATCCTGTACGGCCGTGCGCACCGAACATTCTCTATATAAATAAATACCCCCCTTTGTTAGCCCATTATCATTGGCTTCATGAAGTTCGGCATCTCACCGACAAGCTAGTGCACCTGCGCAGCTACACGCTACCCTTTTCCACATCTGTACATGAGAGACGATGCGTCTTGATTGTCGATGCGTGACCCGTAATGCTCGGTGAGATAAGATAATTGGCCTAGTAGTAATTCCTCTGGCGAAACTGATCTTATCCAGAGTGAAAGTCGGTCGTCTGGGAATTGCTCGACTTTCAGATAGCATCAGAGATTAGTCGTCCTCAGTAAGATCAATGATAGGCTTTGACCCCGAAAATGAGGACGAGTACACCATAGTCTCGTTGACATGGTCTGATAGCGTTCCGTTTGCACTTTCGACCCGAATTACCGGCTCATGAATTTCTGAGTTCCCCCTGCCGTCGAAATAACCCCTGGGTGGTGTCCCTTGGGACCGGTCAAGTTCCGGGCTCTGTTGGGCAGTCTGCTCACGACCAACTCGATTTGTTCCAACCGTGTCTGCGCTCTGTAGGGGGACCACAGGCACAGGGCCCCCATTGGCCAAATACCGTGACAAGTACTCGAAGTTAGCGTTGTGTCCACTCTCCTGGTCGATACTCCCATCTCTAGCTTGTTCATCACGTGAGTGTACATTCTCGTTAGGCCATAATATGCTGTGTCCAGGGCCCTGGGTAGCTAAAGGTTCACGTAGAAAGTTGCTTAAAGAGACATCAATACCTCCATGTGAGGAGTCTGCAACTCCCTGGATGTTGTTGGGTTCAGACCTCGAGCCTGGAAGGTGGAGACCATGAGGCAAAACTCCTTCCGCTTCAAACCCTCGACGCGCCGAAAGCAATGCCAAGCCCTGGCCATCGTACGGAGATTCCCGGTTGTAGTTCCACGGCACTACACTAACATGCGGCCGTGGTGCTGCGACATCATTACGAGCCTGGTATCTGCCGCTTTCAGTAGCTAGAGGCATATGACCAGAGGAAGACCCAACAGGAGCAGGCCTGCGTATATCCTCATCCTCTGTATCTGAACTGAGATCAATGATTTCAATCTGCGGCTCCGAGCGTGCTCTTTTGGGAGCCCGATCATCCTCGCTATCCTCGTCCCCCTCGCTCAGGTCATCGGAAGTACTTTTGACAGTCCAAGTACCGTCCGCCGCGACGTTGATGGAATCGACATTCTCTGCGGTTTTGGCGAGCACGTCCTGAAAGTAATCATCCACTGTGAGGGAATCAAAACTGATCAGCTTGCTGCAGATCGGGCATTTCCAAGTAGATGCTTGAAGCTGCAACTGCAAATAAACATGGCAGTCAAAGCAGTCAATGTGCGAGCACCGAGTTGACCGCACGGGTAGTCTAAGACGCACAAGCGCGACAGGGTCCCTGAGCGAGTGGGTAGCTTCCATTGCCATGAGATCGTCCGCATCGTTACCAGCCCGTATCTGCTCCATCACCGATTCGCGGCTGTTATGTGGGCGCGCATCTATATCTTTAACCAAGTCTTCCAGCGAAGGTATTTTGACAATGTACACAGCGAACGCAAATGCACGCCCTCGTGTGTTCTCATCCTTACTAGGGTCTTGGCTAACATGAATCGTCATTTCCACTCGGTGGCTGTTGATTCGTGCATGGTCAGTAACTCGTTTTGTGATGTCAACCGGCTGAGCACTACCAGGCTGACCTTTGACCCCACGTGTATTGGCCTGGATGGGCAAATTGTTGACTGACAGCTCATAGTTGAACGGAAAGTAAACAGGTCGCTTCTCCACGGGCCTCGCATAGTCTTGGCTGAGCAAATAAACACGGCAAGCACCAGACAAAACCTGCTCCAGATCGCTCGGTGCAACACTGAATGTGAAGGAATGTCTGATACGATCACGGGGGTATGGATTTGATACCACGACTGGTTTCGCGAGCAAAGAGATCAATGTGTAGAAGGGGCTAGGCGCGAAGCTCAGCACGCCGGGGGATGTTGACAGGCCAAGGGGCGTGACGGACTGCTGTCCGAATACATCCACTGCCTTCAATGGCCTACGCTGCGTATGAGCAGCCCCATTCCCATATATATTTCCCGTACTGTGTAAGTGAGAGGAGGCTCTGGCACGAGTGTTCGTATTGTGGTGGTGTTGAGGCGCAAATGTGCGTTGCGAGGAATAGTTAGAAACATGATCGCCTTCATGTCCAACATATCTTCGAGGGGAAGCATTGATCATATTGGCCCGTTGGGTATACGTCATAGACTCGGCTGGACGATCTGACTGTGGTCCGCCAGTGTAGAAGTCTAGCTCCTCGCCTTCGTATATGGCCTTAGCGGTGCAATAAACATGCTGTACTTGACGAAAACGGCCCTCTCCCAGTCTCAAATTAGCAAGTGCCAAGATACGCTCCTGCATCTGCGCCTTTCGGCCCGTAGCTGAAAGGTTGAATGCTTTTAACAATGGTTTAAGCAGCGCAATGTTGAACTTGTTGTTCACGAGGTCAGCTAGCTGCTCGCGAAATACGTTCGCCTCATCCACCCCGATTGCTCCGTCGCCAGGGGTGGCATCCATGTTAAGGGAAGTGACATTCGTATCCATTTCTCAAGTTCATTGCCCGAATGGAGGCTCAGGTCACAAAGTTGAGGATGACTACTTACGCCCAATTTGGGACAGCGCGGAGGACGACCGCCCACCCTAATAGTTGGTGCAGAATGAGCCAAGTCTACGAATATAAATAATGAGCGTGCTTCCAGAGTATGCTCGTTGGAAATTTACATTTAGAGCTGGTATGGTACCGCAGATCCGTCCATCGCAAGTTTTTGGTGATCAATCTGGCGATCGAGGGAGTCCCGCACCCTTTTCCATGTGTAGACTGAGGAGTCCTGAGTGTCGATTTCGAAAACACGCAGTCGCCTCTGATAATTATCACCGTTCGCATCCGGGTAGCCACCATAGCCACCCTCGCCCGCGCCCCCACCATAACAAAGCCACACTGATTTACTGTTGGTCGAGTCATATTTGCAAAAGTCATTGCAATGGTCGTGACCCACGGTTGCGACAGCTATTCCAATCTCGCTCAGGGTCTCGAGCACACCTGTATTTTGGTAAGAAGTCATCACACGTTCCCGGTGATCTCCAACAGCTGGGTTTGTATTGGCGTATTCGGGGATTGGTATGTGAAAAAACGCCATAGATAGAGGTATGTGCGAGTACTTTTGGCGATCAGGAGCCAAACGATCATTCTCCGCCCTCCAGAATTCGAGCTGGTTAGCCTTGATCGTATCATAGCCTCCTAGTTTACTGGGTGCGCCTGCATGGGAGTCCAGGAAAAAGAAAGACAGTGCAGGGTGTCCATTGAGATTTGCAGTCGCCACATAGTTACCTACGCCCGAGACTTCCTCGGGCCCGGCTTCAGCGATACTGAATGGCAGCTGGGACACAATACTCATCATCTCTTGGTTGGACAAATTACCTTCCTGGTCGTGATTACCAAAAACATAGGCAAAAGGGATTTCCCGCTCAATAGCGGGGGCGACAGCTTTGAGCAGTGCAGTCTCAGAGTCCTTAGCGAGACTACCCATAACCTGATCGCCAGTATATACCACCAAATCCGGCTTTTCCATGTCAAGGACTTGGCTCAAGAAGTCGATTGCACGCGGATCAGCCTTGCAAACTTGTTCCTTCTCTTCTTCGGAACCTGGAGCCCAGTTGACAGCGTCTCGGCACTGGCCATTTCCAGCCACCAGATGAAGATCTGCCACCTGAACAATTTTGAACTTCTTCGACTTTGTATCAATTTTCAAAGTGGGTCTCTGAGCGGGCGCTGACGCGCCGACGCGAACGGCTAATCTCACGGGAAGATGATCCTTGCCGACCGTCAGTGATCCACTGAGCAAATGCCAAGCAGGAAGAGGGTATACAGCATCGTCTCCGAATAGCACCTTAACACCACTTAGGGACCGTCCGGGCATATATTTACCGAATTTCACCCACAAGCCCCACGCGGGCTCCCGAAGGACCCAGCCGAGCTGGGCAGCAGCAGTTTCGAGATTACCCAGATTATGCGTTTCGAACTCAATATGATGCTCGTGGAGTTCCTGAACGATCGTCAAGGGCGCCAGGTCAGGATGGCCAAAATCACTCAAAGCCACATCCAGCACGACTTTATGCGATGTAGATAATCCCTCTTCTTTAACACGCTTCGTGTACAAGAATGCCTTACGTGCCCACTTATCACCAAGATAAAGATCTTTGGGGTGTTGGAACCAGCCTTCTGAGTCTGAGGGAGGACACCCAGAGCGCAAGAAACAGGAATGGATCTTTATGTCTGTGATTACCGGCGCAGCAGTGTGTAGCGGAAGCTGAGTCTGAACAGTGGGTGGCAAAAAATTGTAGTACGCATCAAGAGTCAGCACTGTAGTTACTAGCAGAGCAAGAGCGAAGAGGGCCTTCAGTATGCCACGGTTCCACAAGCGTGGCATACTCGTGTAAGTGTAGTTCTTGATGACCGATGGATGCACGTGATGTAACCGGCTTCAGACTGTCAGCGATATCACTCTTGCAAGCGAGATTTCTTTTTCTTGAAGGTCTCGTCAGCATGGGCCAGACTCGTGGGCGCCGAAGGGAAAAGTCTGCCCGATCTGAAAGTATTTTGAGCGCTAATGGGCTAGAGGAGAATACGGGCGAGGAGTTTGCTGACGACTTCGTCAAACTCAGCGAAATAGATGAAGGCACAATAGAGCCTCAAGCGTCCTCGGTCGCGGCTGCGTTCTATGGTCTCCTCAGCAAAGAGGAAGAATCTTACTTTCAAAATGCTGAGTCTATTCTTGCCACAAATGCTCTCGCTGAACATGAACGGGAGTCCTTCATTGGTAGTGTTTTCGAAGAGGCCCGTGGAAAAGAACTGAAGCTAGCGACTAACAAGATTCTATCAAAACTGCTGGAACGCTTGATTGTGATCGCCGACGACCAACAGCTTGCACATATGCTGAAGGCTTTCAGTGGCCACACCTACCGACTCTCTTTACAACGATACTCCTCCCATTGTGTCGAAGCCCTTTTCCAAAAGGCTGCGGAGCTGGTCAATAAAGAGCTTATAGGGCAAGCAACCTTGGTCCAGTCTGGTACAGATGAAGCGATTACGGCAGAAAGCTTGGTGATCTACCTTGTTAATGATCTAGTGCCGCACGTGAAGCATATGGCGAAGGAAAAGTATTCATCCCATGTGCTGAGGGCCAGTCTCGTGCTTCTGAGTGGCCTTCCTTGGGCGGGCGATACGTCTCTCCGTTCGAGAAAGTCCAAATTGGCTAGAAAGTTCACAGATTTATCAGGGGGCAGCTTCCTTCTGGAACGGCAGGTACCAGATTCCTTCAAAATCACTTCCAGAGAGATTATCGATGCATTATTAGGGCCTATGAGTGCCTCCGAGCTCAGAAACATGGCAATTGATCCTCTTGGGTCACCATTACTGCAAATCATTCTCAGAATCGAGATCAATCGGGACAGTCTGGAGCTTGTTGCTAAGCTATTGGATGGAGACGAAGCCCAACCATTCTGGCAACACATGCTACGAGAGACCATCGGCTCACATTTCTTGGAAAGTGTTCTATCCATTCTTCCTCGGAAAACCGTTAATAACTACTTCCGTGAACATCTTTTGGAGAAACTTACTACAATTGCCAAGCATGACGGTGGCTCACACATTTTGCGGAAGCTCTTAATTACGTCAAACTTAGGGCCAAAGCAAGAGCTCATACAAAAGCTCACGCCGGAAGTGGGTGCACTTTTGACCGAGGATCGGGCTTCTCTTGTGGCATCCATGCTCGACGTGGCAGAGCCCTCTTTGCAGCGTGAGCTGTCCAACCAGGTTTTACACCATTTCGGTGATGACATGGGCAGCTTTGTATCTGTCGCATCATCAGATCGACAAAAGTCGCGTCTGTTGCAAGCCTGTATTCGCAATCAGAACATTCTGGACAAGGCCGGAAGCTACCTGGCGGAGAAATCACCAGATGAGCTCAAGTCTATGGCCTTGGACCCCATTCAGAGCCATAACTTAGAGGCTTTGCTACATCCGAATATGGAGATCGTCTTGCGGAGACGTCTGTTAAATGTTTTTGTCTCATTTGCATACGACCTTTCCGTGCACTCGTCAGGCTCTCATGTGCTTGATGCCCTGTGGACCTTCTGTTATAAGCTCAAGTTCCTCAGAGAACGGATTGCTGCAGAGCTAGCAAAGCGGGAGGTTGACGTTAAGCATTCTTTGTACGGTAAGTCCGTGTGGAAAAATTGGAGTTTGGAAAAGTACCTGAGGAAGCGGCATGAGTGGTGGGCTATCGTGAAGGCTCAAGAGGACTCTTTGGGCCTTGAAACTTCGAAGTCAGGCACATTGAAATCTCTAGCAATGCCGCGCGCGCAAGGAAATTCGCATGTGCAGAAAACCGGTAGGCTGAGGTCCAAGCCCTACGACCGTCCAGTTCGTAAGGTCGGCGATGTTCAGTAGTCGCAGCGCTAAGCTTGGGGCAAGCCTGCTTTGCTCTTCCTACTCTGTTAAAATCCTCAGTTTGTCCCCTTTTTTTCCACGAAATACCCAGGACCGGCCAAGTCGTGGTCAAATGAAGTTTTCCGCTGCTCTGTCATAGTGAACACACGGCTGGATTGAGCTGTTGTTGTTATAGTTGAAGTATCGTATAACTATGCTACGGAAAGAACCAGGTGGTGGACCAAGGAATATCGGTTGTCAAGCACCGAGCAGCGGCTCACGCTCAGCTGAGCCTGCACCAGGAGGATACTTGGCGATAATGTACCATGCATGTATCAGGCCAGGTAAGAAGCCGAGAAGGCAAAGCGCGAGGTTGATGACGACTAGTTAGTAGAGGCTCACTCGGGGTCAATAGGCCAAGCGACTCAATTGAAAATGACAAACTTACAATCTGCAGTGAATAAGCCTCGGCGAAGTGCTACAGCAACTGGAGGCAAAAAGATAGAGAGGATAATAAGGAGGATGTCTCTTGTAGTACCTCCCATGGTGGCGAAGGCGGAGGAGGGAGCTGATTGCTGCAGATGGGAGCAAGTGGCCCCCACCCTACCCCCTTCCCCCCTCCCCCCTTGAACTGCAGCAGACCCCAAAACTAATCGCTTAATAAACGTTTAACAACCGCGACCTTGACTCAGAACTGCCGTTCGTTCCAGCGGGGCGTCTACGGTATTTTTATATTGATGGTGACACGAGCCAATGCTTACCTTTGCAGCAGGGCAATCGGACGCAATCCTCAGCGTAGCATATGACTTCTACGGTCGTCGCATGGCGCTATGCTCGGCTGATCATACCATACGGGTATTTGACAAGTCAGTAGACGGCGCACAACCCGGTGGGTGGTCACTGGTTGACTCTTGGCGGGCTCACGACGCCGCAATAGTTCAAGTCTCTTGGGCTGGACCCGGTTATCCCGAGCTTTTGGCTTCTGCGTCGCATGACTCGACCGTCAAGATGTGGGAGGAGGACCACACGGTACCCTTTGGATCGGGCAAGCGTTGGAAGCTTCGTTACACTATATCAGACTTCAAAGGCCCTGTTTATGACCTTCAATTCTCCCCAAGTCATCAGAACCTGAAAGTGGCTTCAATTGCTGCTGACGGTGTACTACACATTCATGAGGCAGTTGATCCTAACAATCTGGGATACTGGCCTGCAGTGGCAGACATTCCGCTCCTCAACCATCCTGTTGCACGACAGCTTCAGTCTGCTTTTTCAATATCTTGGTGTCCGTCTCTCCTGCTAGAGGACCACCTTGTAGTCTCTGTTCTCGAAGACGCCTTTGTATATCATCGTGACCCGAGTGGCAAATACGTTAGGGTCGCCGAGCTCCTCATGCATAAAGGGCTCATTCGGTGCGTTGTTTGGGCTCCATCAATGGGCCGCAGCTACCAGCTTATTGCAACTGCCAGTAAGGACGGTTTCGTTCGCGTATTCAAGTTGACCCCTTTACATCAGGAAAATTTCATACGTGAAGCTGACACTCAAGTTGACAAAATACATGGTTCCTTTGCCCACTCTGAATCGGCGGGCTCCCAGAACGTCGCCTCTGGTGAACGCAATGCCGCTGCTGAGTTCCAGGTGAACGCTAAACGTACCAACTGGTCCACTACGTACGATGTCCAGGAGGCAGGGAGCTCGGTAGACGGACCGCCCACTCCCTCTCACAGTACTGCCACTGGTGCAGCCCCCAGTGGGTCGGCAGGCGCTGGTAATCAGGTATTCAAAGTTGAGATCGTTCACGAAGATTCGAGCTTTAACGGAGAGGTATGGCGTGTGGCATGGAATCTGACTGGCACTATATTAGCGTGCACTGGGGATGACGGGACTGTTAGACTCTGGAAAAGTACACACGTGGGCAATTTTCAGCAGATGGCTGTGATCAGCGCTGATCAGCGTGAGACCTGAGCGGCCACAGGCGTCACCAAGCTTCTCTCGGATAAACTAGGAATACGTAACAACGGAACACGAGCCCAGGGTACACAGCCAATGGGGGGGTGGGGGGTTCTATAATAAAGTTACAACGGCTCCTGTTGAACTCGACACACTTACGAAATGTATCCCAGGTACAAGTGGGATGTATATATACGATCACGAATGTACCCATGCAGGAGGACCCTGCGTATTCAATCCTGTCGAAGGATGGGTACAACAAGCCTACGCAAGTGGGACATTGATTGTACCGTGTGGGGGTTACAGCCTATCTGGCAACCCGGGTCAGGGTTCGGGTTGTGTGGAATATAACCAAGTGCGCGTACTTGTCAACAACTTCATTGGACCAATCAATGTCGTGTAAGTGATTTGTCATGAACTGTTTTCGTCTTTTGTTTAAATATGTGATAAGTAATTGCTATTAATAATATTTCTGTTTTAATAATTCTTAGTCACATGGCTGTCTGTCATTCATTTCAGTGGTGAGATCAAGGTGTGGCGGGAGAATTCGCATTCCAAATTCGGCAGACATCATCGTCTCAGGCGTCTGGTTACCCCAACAGGGCAAGCATCTGAAGCTCCTTCGTACTAGTAACGCGGTTGCCCACCAAAATCTATATACTCTTTCTATGGGCGAATGATATGTAGAGGTTGATGATCTTTTCTGTTCTCGGCCTCTTAAAGCGTAGGGGTTCGCTGCCCAATCGTCCCCTTACACCCTGTCCATTTACGGGGTACAATGAAATGCGTGGTCTCGAGTCACTACCAGTTACTAATGTCGGGCACTTCCTCAAGACCCCTCATCGCTGGGGTGCTACCGCTGGGGGTGCTACCGCTAGGGTACTAGTCTGCTGGGTTCCAACTCTGGGGTATCAGCGCTGGGGTGCACACTTAGGGTAGTTAGTTACAAAACGGGTGCCGGGTCCGGGGTGTTACTGTTCGGGTATACGTTGCTGACAGCGGTACGCCTTGCTGACAGGTAAGCACAGTGGGGTTCAAAGTGGTCACAAGCAGTGGGGACTATCTGTCAAGCAGTGTCTCCACTATCTGTCCGATCTGGACCTAGGCACGCCAATCACATGTGAGTGACAGGTCACGCAGACATGGATAGTACACACTTTGGGCACCGACGGGCCAAAGTTTTACCATGTGCAAACATGGTTGACAATTTTTTGTGCATTAAATCTTGGTCCATACTTGATCTGCATCGCGTAAGGACAATCTTGATAATCAACCTAGACGGCTCAGCTACGCATACAAAATAGCGTGCATTGTAACGTGCAATGTAGCGTGGTAGCAAGGGACGCTGCAAATTACTATAACCCGCTACATAGTGGGGGCAAATACCAGCGAATGGAAAAAGGTGGCCAAGACCTCATTTTTGAACTCGGATCATCAGCGGAGCCGAAATACTTGACTGCTGCCGAACGATAACAACTTGCTGGGCTCGCCACATTACATAATCTAGCACGGCCACACCATAAACACTAATGCCGTGACCTGCGTCACCACTATAATGACAGGACTCGAAGAGCTCAAACGGGAGGTTGAGGCGCTCAAAGAGCTGGTGGCCAAACAGCAAGGCTTACTGGCTAGGACAGGCCAACAGGTAATCGAGCTACGGGTGAACCAGCAACGTGCAAGTATCCGCGAGCTAGATGGCCGCAACAAGGAGCTGCAGTCGGAATTGGGGAAACCTAGTACCAGCGCTCCCCGTAGCGAGAAGCAGGGTGACTATTTAACTAACGATGACGTGGTTGAGCTAGTCCAGGAGCTTCAGGGCCAGCTTGATATCATTGACGACCGCAGTGCACGCCGCATCGTCAATGCGAGAGCCACCGGGGTAGCACCTATTGATGCACTCGCGAACTCAGCAGGCGACTACCCTACTTCCTTTCCAAAGACGTACAAGGACTTTGTTAACCTTGAACAGAGCTCAGTCTCTGAACTCAGCGAATTTTACGAGCTCCTGCCGCCCGACGCTTCAGAGATTCAAGAAATGTTGAAAAGCGCCAACATGACGGCAGAGGAGGCAGGCGTGCCCAAGCCAGAGGATTCGAAGTCCCCTAATGAGCTGTTCAACGATCTCGCGAGATTCCTCGGTCTCGCTGCACGGCGCTAGCGAACCGTAAGTGGGCAGAGAACTAGAGCATTGGTTAGGCGAGTCATTGCTGAGATCGCATTCCGAGCAACACTATATATGTTATCATTTGGTTAAGGTTACAGTGTCATTTTTGAATGCTTGTCAATAGCGCTCAAATGGCATACCTTGCAATATTAACAGTAATAGGCTCAGGCTCACAGAACACGGTCCCTTGGCCCAGTTGGTTAAGGCGTCGTGCTAATATTCGCCCTCGAGTGAGGATTGTTACGCGAAGATCGGCGGTTCGATCCCGCCAGGGACCATTTTTTTTGGGAGGTCTGATGCTGCTAATGGCTTCATTTGGTCGAAGGGGATCTGATAATGTGTATACAAAGATTGTACATCGTTGCTGGTCCGCGGGCCGCACAGACTCTGTTGGAAGGGTGAAGAGGGACCATAGTCACGACTATCACTAATCGACAAAGCGCGGCCAGGATGAACAGACGGCGTGAACAGCCGAAAGGAGTATGAATGTCACTGTGGTATTGTATTAGCTAAAAGGAATCGCTTTCGGAAACCTCTTTATTGATTAGCTTGCGCCAGCGCCGTGCTGTGTGGTGATGTGTCTTATGAAGACTGCGAGCCACCTGCTGCATCAGGTATGCGAATGAGCCTACCGCGCGGAAAAGCGCGAAAACAGCCATCGACCACAAAATTATCTGCAGGTAGACGTTTCTACCCGGATTATCCAGGCTGAAAAATTGCGTGACAAGCATAACGAGAAGCAAGTTGCTTGTCATCCAAACCAGCACCACCCGAGAGCGGATCTCGCGAAAGTAGTCTTGCTGCACTGTGGCACTGCTCGGAAGAACGGGTGGGACGGGCGTCTGTTCGCGGAGGCTGTGCAATGCATTCTCGTAGCCAGTGTCTATGTCAACCTGTTCGGTGGGCATCTCGACCTCAACGACGTCCTTGCCAGCCTCCTGCTTCACTACGGCAGCGCCTAGGTCTGAGCGCTGCTCATTGTCTCCCTTAGTTCCCCACGTTACGTCATGTGTGTTGCAAAAAGCGTAGATCTGCAGGGTGCAGACGTAGCCAGGCAGAAGCAAGAAATATTGAAGAGCCGACGTAAAAACGTGCCAGGGATCCAGGTAAAGAAACGACATGACCATATAAACACCATAGGTACTCAACAGAGAGACTACCAATGTCAATAAGATCCTCACATGTTCTGTCTCAGAGCCGCTCGATGTACAGACCTTCACAACGAAGTAGAACCCGATGGCGGTGACATAGGCAGTTACGCATGATAATGCAATAACTGAGGCGGTGAAGAGGCCCTTTGCTCCCTGTGGCCGGTTCCCGAGGGACAGAACAAACTGTGCACAGATTGTGATAACACAGATATATTTGAATATCAGGAAAAGGGCGGTTCCGCCACCGTGCGGAATGGCACCTTCATTATGACCGGCAACCGACCCTGCCACAAAGTAAAATGCCAAAAAATAATTGGCTAGCGAGAAAAACGTGAATAGGAGGTTGAAAAACTGGTAGAGAAACTCGATATGCAGGAAGAACTTGCGGACAGCTGAATGTTCAGTTTTCCAAATCTGGCGGAAGTGCGTCTGAGAATAAATGGCAGCAAAAAGAGCACCGTTAAGCCAGCGGCGGCGCTGTGAAATGAACTCAGGGAGCGACTCAGGAACGTCTGTTTCACCTTTGGCGGCCTTGACGTATTTGAGAACCCATTTCTCCTTGTATTTGGCCAGTAATTCCCAACACAAGATGCGATCTTCCGCAAGGTACATATTTTTTTCGAAGATGCCCGCGTCGCCTGCTGTCTCGAGGTGCTCGCCCTTGAAATAGGACGCGAGCGGTCCCGTGCCGTCGGGATTGTTTTCGAGTGCTCTCCATCTGTAGGCTGAGAGAGCACCAGGAAGGACACTGATGTATCCGAAAACACTTTCGAGCGGCTTGTCAAGAATGTTCGAGATTTTGTATTCGAAATTCTGCGCGGCAACAAGAGGGTTGAGCAAAGACTTTCCAAAGCGCCCTGTCATTGTCTTGATTTCGCCGCACGCACCGCCAACATTCGAATCCTCATCGAAAGCTTTCCAAAGGTGATACAGGGTCTGCGTTGTTGGCCTGGTACCAACATCAAGCAGCACTACCACATTCGGGTTGATCTGAGGGCAAATTGCATTGAAAAACCAGCGATGCGAGTTAATCTTCTTGGCATTTCGCTCCTTCAGACAAAAGATCATCTGCACAGGCACGATATGCTTTTCGGCACCTTGAAAGCGCATATCCGGAGTGAGTGACACCTGTGCCGTGTATTCAAAAAGGTGCGCCTGCACCTCCTGTCCGTTAACAACATTTTTTGCAACGCCATCCTGGTAGATACCCATTGCAGCGAGACAGTCAAGGACGCGCGGGTTGATCTTACTACGACCGTCAGCGACAACGGTGACGACGATGCGCTTCCAAGCGTCGGGGCCCCACACCTTGGACTTTGAGCGCCGGCTGAGGTAGGCAATGTTGCGGAAGACGGCGTGGAGCGTGCGCGTAAAATGCTGCTCATCCTCGTTGTACATTGTGATACACACGGCAAGCTCAGTGTGGCGCTCATAAATAGCGGGGCGAACTGTGAAGCCCGCATTGGCAAAGTCATCAGGGTCAGCAGTGACAGCTGAGTAGCGCATGTGTACGAACTCGTCGTTATCGCGACGAGGTAGGAAGCCGTATAGCTTAGAAGGCACGGGGCAGTCCAATACCAAGTTGCCGTGAACCAGTCGAACTTCTTTACGGGTGAACTCTTTGTTGCGGCGGGGCTGCTGCGAGGGTACATCGCCGTCATAGTCGCTGTTCAATGTTGCCTCGTCGATGGAACGCCCATCATAGTTCTCTATCTCCTCGTCAAACTCGCTGCCGTGGCTCTTGCTGAGGCCACTGTCGTAGCGTGAATCGGTGCCCTCAGTCTTGAAAGCAGGCTGGTCAGAAATTTGCGATGAGAGCGTTGCATCCGAGTGTACAGAGCTTCGGTCTGAAAATGGATCGCGAAATCCGGCGTCGCGGCTTGCTCTCAGATCCGGAACTGGCAACGGTCTCTGCGGGACCGCCACCGAGGCCAAGTCCACTGCATCAACACCTAGTTCTGAATCGTCATCGCTGAAAGTAAGAACATCGTTGACGGTTCCTCCGGGCCGTGAAAATTGCAAAAAGCGTACAGGCGAACGTGTAGGCGAGCGCGTTGGCGAGCGTGTAGTTGAGCCAGCAGGTGTGCCGCCGACACTTTCGTACGGGTTTTCAAAAGGATCTGAACGATGCAAAGATCCACGAGTGGGTGAGACAGGGGCCCGTTGGTATGGATTGGGCGATGCGTTTCCGATACTGGGCTCTTTGGTGGCTGGCGATAGAAATGGTGATCGTGCCGCAGCGCTGGGCGCCACCGGTGGAACCACCGGCAGCGCCCGTTTCGGCCGCGACGAGGCGGCCAGACCAGCCGGGGAATGCGGAGCCGGGCACATCAGTGTATGAATCAGATCAGTTAGAATCGTGAGGTGCGCATTGAACACCCACGAGCATGTTTTGATGTTTACATTTACCCCAAAATGGACAAGGGTTAGGTCAAGAGAAGCAGAGGGTATGTGCAGTGGACCTCAGACCCTGCTCAGCTCCCGAGCCTTTGAGGGGATCACGTTGATTTACACACGTACACACAATGGAGTTCGAGAGGGCCATCTGGTCCTAGACCGCCAATCATCGAGTAGAACTACATAGGGTCAACGGCGTGATCCGGAGTGAGCAGTCCTGCTGGTTCTGTGGGACACTGTGCTCTTGCGCGCGAGAGCGGCCTTGGTCGGGCACAGGGGCGCGCGAAGCGAAGAGGAGAGGATCACACCGCACCATCTGGATGCGACATGCATCACCACATAGGAGTCCAAGAATTGTGTGCACTGTCCTAAGGTATCGGAGTAGTTTTGATTTTCGAGAAACCTGACGGCCTGTAGGCTGTAGGCTTGAGGGTTCAGCATATCACGTGACGAATACTGGCGACCCACATCTCGCGATACGCTTACGCATTTTATTAGCTCACATGACTAATCGACAGCTCACGTCCGATAGATTAATGGTGCACATTGCAGTTGGTCTGTCGTGATAAAGTGTAGGCCTGGCTTTAATTATGCTCAAGACAGCAGCCGAACCACTCACGGAGCAAGCTGCAGACTGCACGCGCTGTGGTGGTCCTGGTGTGACCCGTACACGTGGCGAGACAATGTGCAGCCCGTGTTTTCAAGACTTTATTAACATCCGTGTGCGCAAACACCTCGACCGCTTCCGTGTGAACTTTTTGGTCCCCGGTATTCCAAGACTAGTTGTTGCAGTATCATTCGGCCCTTCTTCTCTTGCCCTGGTTGCCCAGCTGCGGTCGTTACAGCTTCATCAACGCGCCAAGTACGGCGGACGCGTGGGTTTTGCTCTCGAATGTGTCTATGTAGGCGACATTCAGCCACCATGGCCCGCAAAGTTTGTGGACGTTCCTCTGAAGCGGCTTGACAAGGCCCGAACATTAGCGCAGTCCGTCACCCTCGACGGATTGTCTTTGACTGAAGATGCCCTTGCCAGCCTTTCGCGAACCTCACGGCAAGACTTGAACACCGTCCTTATTCGGCGTACCGTCACCGAGTACGCACGCACTTCTAATGCAAGCGCCGTTGTCTGGGGATCGTGCATGTCACGACTTGCCGAGCTGGCGCTCAGCGAAACAGCGAAAGGCCGTGGAGCAGCGCTCCCTGAATTTTACTTCAACTCTGCAAATGTAGACCAGAACTCTACAGATTTGAGGCACTTTTACCCCCTGCGAGACCTTTTGAGCTCAGAGGTAAGCACATACTTGAGGCTTGAGGAACTCCCTCATGACCTGATTGCCGCGGAAGCTATACCCGGAGTAGCACGGCTTCAAAGTGTTGACGAGATTGTCCAGAAATATCTGGTGGGTGTTCAGAGTGAGTTCCCGGGTGTGATTTCGACGCTAACACGCACCGTTTCCAAGCTCTCTCAGGACTCGGAAAGCTGTAGCGTTTGCAAAGGGGGTAGCGGCATCTGCTATGCGTGTGCTGTGACAGCAACAAATCGCAGCGGCAAAAGTCAAGAACTCAGCGTGGCTATGACTCTTGCGGAGTATGAACTTTAACGCCCATAGCTATTTATTGATACTCAACTACTTACCGCCGCTGCGCAAAACTTGCCCCGGGCCCATGCCCATCGAGTTTCCTCTCTGGAACAGCGATATAGACGCTTCTAATGGTGGTTTATACAGAAAAAACAGAAAAAGCACATCAATAGTTTTGCTACAGCAGAGCTCTGCCAGGTCGTAAGGGTCGCAAAAAATTGGGGTCATCCCGGAGTCGAACCGGGGTCACCTGCAAATGCGGAGGTTATCCACGGATGCTTCGATACCCGAAGCAGGCATACTGCCACTATACTAATGACCCGCTTCTGGTGAAAGAAGCTTTGATCATTATATATTGCGTTATTGCAAGCATGCTCCGTGCCGACAATTTTGAGGACGCGCCGCGATATCGAAATCAGTTTAGGACCTTGAGGATGGAGTAAAGGAGATTATTGGAGCTATGTGCGAAGTTCAGCTGATCATTCTCGATGTTGCTGATTTCGCCCTTCCCAAACAGATGCCATCACCATCCTTGAGGACTTTCATAAAACCCCACCTCCCCCGACGTTACATAATTTTTTTCAATGACATCCAAATCACCATACGTCGTAAGGTCTATACCAATAGCGTACGATTTGGGGAATTTAGCGGTAGCGGACTCAAACCCACTGGAGTTACCAGTTGAGGGGAGTGACTCACTGAATTCCAGAATACAGGAACTGGCGCGAGACAATGTACAGCTTCTTGTGAACAACCTTCTGCAGCTTCCTGTGAAGCGCACCGCCGACAGTATCAACTCGTCTTCCACCCAGGACTCAAGTGTGGTGCTCTTCCAACTACCTGAGCCTCTTTGGCCTTTGCCGCGCGAAAAGCCACTTCCGAAGGCTAAGCCTCTCACGAAGTGGGAGAAGTTTGCCAAGGAAAAGGGCATCAGGAAGAAAACAAAGGACGGAAAGCTCGTCTTCGACGAGGAGGCGCAGAAGTGGGTACCCAAGTGGGGCTATGGTGGTATCAACAAGAAGTTGGACAACCAGTGGCTTGTTGAAGTCGATGATCAGGCCGAGAAGGCTGCCGCCGAGAAGGGCGATGATTTGATAGACCCTCGCAAACTCAAGCGCGATGAACGTAAGAAGCTCGTTAAGCGCAACATGCTTCAGCAAAAGCGGAATGCGAAGAAGCTCAGGATCTAGTATCGGTGTCGGGCGTTCTTATTTTCATACATTACGCTGGCGACAAGCAATACGAGCCTAACTGTGGACGCTCCGTCCAGAAAGAGTGGTTCATCGAAGAAAATATATATATCCATATGTATATATAAATATACATATATACATATATAATTACATACAGTTGAGTACTAAATGAGGTCACTTGGCTTGCCGGTCATCAGCACTTCTTGACTGTCAAGCATCTTGCCCTACCAAGATCACGTGAATTTCTTATGTTTGTCAGCCAAATCGTCACACGCGTTCCCCCGGGAAAGTCGAGTTCACCTCGCGCCATGACAGCGATGGTCGAGGCCTACGCGGCCCGCCTAGCGGACGCGAGTCTGGACGCCAAGGCCCGCCTCAACGTGGTTACTGAGCTGCGCGACTCCGTTGAGCTGCACCAGGTGACCGCAGACTATCCGCTTTTCGTAGAGCATGTCCTGCCAGCCATTCTGAAGCTGCTCCACACGATTCCAATGTCCATGGACACAAATTCCTCGGATCAAAAGCTGCGGAAAGCTTTGCTTGATGTGATAACGCGAATTCAGATGAACGCGGTGCTTCGACCTGCTGCGCCTGAGCTTCTGCAGCTGGTAATGGACATTCTCCGAGTTGACAACGAGGAGAATGGTCTGCTTTGTATGAAGATTTTCACTAACCTGCAAAAGTCCTACGCGCGTGACCTGCAAGAGCAGGTTCCGCAGTTTTTCAACTTTGTTACGGAGGTCTTCAGAAATGTGCCTAATCTGGTGGACGAGCTGTTCAATCAACCCCCGCTCGATTCAGGCGCCTCGGCCTCCACCGCCCCCTCGGCGGGATCTTCTGGGGGAAATTCCGGGTCGGTAACCCCAGCATTGGGCTTGTCAGTTGGAACGGGCGGTGCTGCATCCGGCGGTGCTACCGGTCATGATCAGGCACCTATGCTTAAGGCAATGTATTCGTTCAAAGTGCTGGCTGAGTGCCCGATTATCATTGTGCTGCTCTATGCGAGCCATAAAGACCTTGTAAATGAGAGCTTGCCCGACTTTGTACCACATGTGATTGAGACCCTCACCATCACAGCTGCACCGCAAGCGCGCGAACACAGCGCGGCGGACTCGCGCGGCGATATCTACACTGGTGTCTCCCCCGCCATTCGTCAACGTGCGGCCTACAATGACTTCATCGTGGCCCAGATCAAGATCATGTCGTTTTTAGCCTACGTTTTGAAGACGCTGCCTGAGACGCTGAACAAGTACCTGAACCTTGTTCCTACTTTTGTCGTTCGGCTCTTGAAAGACTGCCCGCCGGAGTTGACGGGTGGACGAAAGGAGCTCCTGGTCTCGATGCGCCATATCCTGGGCACCAACTATCGCACTTACTTTATCCCAAAAGTGGACATTTTGTTCGAAGAGCGAGTACTAATTGGTGCGGGTCTTACGGCGCAAGAAACTCTCCGACCACTGGCTTATACTACAATGGCCGACCTGATGCACCATATTCGTGGTGAGCTTTCGGTTGTTCAGATCTGGAAAGCGGTGCACGTATACACCCGCGATATACGTGATCGCACGTTGAGCCCTACGTTCCAGCTTATGAGCGCTAAGCTTCTGATGAATTTCATGGATCGTATGGACGCTCTCCCTGACCGCCAAGAAGGTCGTCAAATTATGTTGGTCATTTTTCGCACACTGCTAGACCGCTTCACAGAATATAACCATGAGCAAGCAGATGCTCTGCCCATATCGCCGAGCAAACCGGACGTCAAGACCAGCATGAGCGAGGTGCTGAAGACCACGGTCATCAAGATCCATCCAGATGCACCATCGGATGCCAAGGACTCAAGATTCATCCTCAAGCATCTTCTTTCTTTCATTCGCGACATTATGGTTGGATTCAGGAAGTCAAACCCGCCGCCTCCTTATGGCGGGGCTGATGGTGCGGCCTGGAATGACCTTGCTCGCGGGTTCAGCTATAACGACGTTTATCTGCTGCGGCGGCTGTTGCGTGAGTCCATTATTGGCTTGCAGCGCTACTTTGGCCACTCTGTGCCCACAAATGCAAATGACAAGCTAGAATCAATGCTTAACTCCTCTTCATTAGCAACCAGCAAAGAGGAGACTGAGCTCATGACCGCTGTGGCCGTTGTATACATGAGTCTGGACCCTGCTACCTTCTTGGAAGTCATGGAGCTCGAGATTGACTTCGTATATGAAGCTATGTTCCAGAACCCGTCCTTGCTTCACTTTTTGCAGTTGTTTGGTGGACGCGAGAGTACATCACCCAATATCCTGTCTGTTCTTCTTCGATTCCTCAAGAGAAAGCAGCCTGAGCTGGGCGATGGCGACACGAGAAAGTCACAGATTCTGATAAACATGTATCGCCAGGCTTTCCTCTTCGTATCAGTTTGGCCAGATTTGAATGAGGCAGTCATCTTGCCTCATTTCAAGGACCTTATCGTGCAGTTCCTGAACCCAGGCCCGAATGTGAAGGACCCCATGGTACACTTCCACTTGCTCCGAACTTTGTTTCGCTCCATTGGCGGCCACCGTTTTGAGTCACTTTACAAAGCCGTTCTGCCTGTGATTCAAGTCGTGCTCGAGACTCTCAATCGCCGTTTGGATATGGCACGCAAGTCCGTGGAACGTGATCTTTACGTTGAGCTGGCCCTGAAGGTGCCGATCCGTTTGACGCTACTTGTGCCGCACATTCCCCTCCTGATTCGCCCGTTGGTGTTGGCTTTAAACGGAAACCAGGAGCTTGTCATTCAAGGTTTGCGTACTTTGGAGCTCTGTGTCGACAATCTGACTGCTTCATACTTCGATCCAATTCTGGAGCCTGTTATTGACGAACTCATGAGCGCCCTTTGGAAGCACCTCCGGCCGAAGCCCTACAACCATGTCATCAGCCATACCACGCTTAGGATTCTGGGAAAGTTAGGTGGACGCAACCGTGCTTTTCTCTATGCGCCAAAGGATCTGAAAGCTCTCTCAGCCATGGATCAAGACATGACAGTACTGTCATCTTTTGAGGGTTTGAGAGACGAGCTGCCCATCAAATTAACGCCCGGCATTCTGCACGCTCTCAAAGTGCTAGAGAATCCGCTGTCCAAGGATCACTACCGCTCTCACGCATTTGACTACCTATCGGTGGTTCTTTTGCAGTTCATCGACAAGAACGAGGTCAAAGATATCAAGCTTTACGCTGAGACTGTCCGCAAATCAATCGAAACATCCGAGTTCGATACTGAACCCCTACAGGATGGAAGTTCGAAAGATTACTCCAAGCGCACTCTTGCAACAGAGCTTTGCAAGCGTATCCTGGAAGCAATTTTCTTTGCCGTCTCATTGGCACCGTTGAAAGAGCGTGCAAGCAAGCTCCTGACGGAGCTCTGCGAGCACTTCACTCTCCTGGAGGTAGGCGAATTTACGATTGAGAAGCGCCGTGCTATGCGCAATTTCGGCCTTGACGACCGCGAGGGCATCCCGACTATCGAGGCTCGCGCAATATTGCCGGCGATCCTCTATGCGCTCAGTCACTACAACGAGGAGGTCCGTGAGCAAGGTATCCGTTCTGTTCAAGTTATCTATGAGACGGGCAAGACTATTTGCGGGCCAGGCGTCGAGGTATATCGCTACCCAATGATTCGCTCGGTGTTTTCAGAGTTCAGTCATGGGTGTTTCGACGACGCGTACTACCGCAAGGCTGGCGCAATCCTAGGTTTACGCTATCTTGTTCAGGATCTTGATATTTCGCTCACGTGGCTTAGGGCGCGGCAAGTTGAGCTAGTTCGCACAATTTTCTTCGTGATCAAGGATGTCTCCAGTGATGTTCCGGCCTCGGTGCGCGATAATGCTTCTGACCTCCTTTATCACCTCATTGACAAATGCAACAAGGATATCACCACGGAAGAGCAGATTTCAACCCGTCCTTTCACACTCCTTTCGAGTTTACTGGCCTACGAGCTTGCGAGTGCTAACCCTCCTGTGCGGGACACTTCCAAGCAAGCTCTCAGAAAGCTCTCTGAAGTCGTAGGCATTCCCTTGTCGAAGATAATGGAGAACGTCACAAGCACTTTTCTGGGGCCAATTTTCCGGAAACCTTTGCGAGCACTCCCATTCCCCGTGCAGATCGGTTATGTTGATGCCATCTGCTTCTCGTTCGAGCTGCCAGACACATTTCTGCAGTTTAACGACGAGCTTGTACGTTTGCTTGAGGAAGCCCTGGCGTTGGTGGATGCCGAGGACGATAGCCTAACTTCTGCTCCGCGGGTTCTTGAGTACACGACCTCCCAGCAGCTGATTGAATTGCGTGTGGTCTGTATCAAATTGCTTGCCCTTGCAGCGACGCAGTCGGACTATCTTTCTGTGAGTCAGCCTCAGATGCGCGCCAAGATCATCACCGTGTTCTTCAAGACGCTTAGCTCGTCCGCCACGCGGACTGTGGATGCGGCGCATGATGCGCTCAAAGCTGTGTTGTCTCAGAATGCGAAGTTACCTAAGGAGTTGCTTCAGAGCAGTCTGAGGCCGATCCTTGTAAATTTGAGCGATCACTCTAGGCTCTCAGTACAAGGACTTGACAGCCTTGCTCGCCTCCTTGGGCTATTGACTTCTTACTTCAAGGTTGAGATCGGCAGTAAGCTGCTCGATCATGCTAGAGCGTGGACTGAGCCCAGCAAACTCCTCTCCTACGCTAATAAAGACCTCTCTGGCGACCAGGGTCCGATTGCGATTACTACTGGTATTTTTAATGTGTTTCATCTGCTCCCACCCAATGCAGAGGTATACATTCCTGATGTCGTGGCCATCATGTCGTACATTGAAACGACCCTTCGCCGGGTTCGGACGTCTCCTTTCCGTGTCCCAGTTCTCAAATTTCTGGAGGCCCACGTTGCTCACGCTTTCAACTTCTTCCTCTCCAAGTTTACTGATTCAAGGTATGGCCACTTGTTTGTTGACTTCCTCAGCATGCCCGAGGCGGAGAAGCTGCGCGACTATACGCGACAGAACATCGATCAGCTCAGGCAGGAGATCCGCAATCATGAGCGCGCCGAGGATAAGTGCGTGGGCATCTGCAATCTTATTTTCATCTTGCGCCCCTTGTTGGCTGATCGCGAGTGGTTGCGCATGCAGCAGTCAGTCATTTTGAATCTTGTCAAGACGATGGCGGACGTTGCTCGTACAACTGCAAGCTTCCCCACGGTATCAACGCTTCATATGGAGGTTGAGAGTGCCGTCGAGGAGTTCCAGTTTGTGGTCCGCGAGTACGTGCTTGCCTCGATGGAGGTATCCGAGAATGGGCTAGGCGACATCAACATGATGATGTCACTTATCGATTCGATTGGACGGGCAGGTATGAACTATTGCTGGTCGCTAATTGACTACTTTTATCAAAGCGTGGTGACAAGTGATGACGTTGAGCTGCGTTGTGAATATCTCCGTGCCGCCATCGAGCTGATGGACAAGGAGAGTACGGTGGAATCGGCCAAGCTGTTTTTGATAACAACGGTCATCAGGCCAACCCTTATTGTTGAAATAAGGCGCAAGGACAGCCTCTCGGCGCTCGCAACCAAGTTCGGATCTGGGGGATGGCTAGACGGTCTACGCAAGTTCTGGGTGCAGCCTGTCGAGCAAGCGTACACCATCGACCGATACCAGTTTGGTCTGCTCGAGCTCACTGCTTTACTGATAAAGTATGCGCGCAACAATATCTCGGATGCACGAAAAGACGTTATCAAATATGGCTGGAATTTTGTGAAATACGATGACATCGTTTCGAAGCTGAGCGCCTATGTCGTGGTTAGCTACTTCATTGCCAGCTACGACACGCTTGTCAAAATGGTTGTACAAGCCTACAGGACCATCCTCAAGGCCCGCCAACCAGAATCAAAAACGCTGGTTGTTCAAGCGTTGGATATACTCGCCCCTCATTTGCCGAGGGTGATCGGTAAACCAATGTGGGCAAAGATTCCCCGACTTGTTCTAGGTGAAGAGGGCCACAATGTGATGAACGTGACCAATATTTACCTTTTCATTTCCCGTCATCCCGACTTGTTCTACGAGTTCCGCGAACATTTTGTTCCATTCATAGTCTCTGCGATGGGCAAAATGAGCTACATGCCTACTGTTCACACAGATATTGACCTCGCTGAAGTTCTGGCTACCTGGGTCAAGAGAGCCTCTGAAGAAAAGCTCCTTGCAGAAGCGACCAGGAACGAGAATGGAGAAGCAACCACGGACAAGGTGCAGGAAAGTGCAGAGGACATGGATCTTGCTGATGATACTACAGAAGCAAACGAGGTCAGGGAGACGCCGTCGCACGATGCGCGGATGCTTCTCGTGCACCGAGACGCCGTCATAACCTATCTTGTACGTTACGTGTGTACTCTCCAGCAGCGGGCGACGGAGAGTCCCTATGGAAAGCGTGTACTTACTGTCCTAGACACCCTACTTGCGCCCGGCAACTGGGACGATGTCGAGGTGCGCCTAAACTTTTTTGACCGCAGTTTGATGCAGAGTGACTTCACGACACAGGCGACGGTGGTTACCGGGCTCAATGCGCTGGCGATAATGCGCATTGCGTTGAGCTACAAGCCCTCACAATGGATAAAAGATAACCTCGACAATCTGTCATCACTCCTGGAACGTGGGTTGCGTTCTGCTAGTTTTGAGATTCACCAGGCGGCTGCGCCTGTTATTGGGATAATCTTTCAAGCCATTGATCCCGAAGAAGCAGAGTCCCAAGCGCTACTTCGCATGGTAACAGGTGCTATTCAAGAGCACCTCGGTGCCATGCCCCCCGCTCTTGGTTGGGTCGCCCTTACTGAACAAGTGGCAAAGTTCCATGAGCCTAGTATCTATCCGCTGATGCCGTTCGCTATCAAGGCGCTGAGCCGGGCGTCAAAAGAGCTTTCTGATGCATTGATGGCGCAGACTGCTGAGCAGCAGGCAGCCGGGAGTCGCAGACCGCCTGGACCTGCTACTGCGGCTAATGCGCCGGCCGCTGCCTCTGCTAGTTCCACAAATGCGGAAGCAGGTGCGACTACTACCAGCTCTGCCCCCGTTCAGCCAGCCACAATTCCAATCTTGGTGAGCATGCTCGATCTTATTGGTGGTCGCATTTCGCATCTGGGCGACCAGCGCCGAGTATTTTTGAGCTGCGTCCTACAGATTGTGGAACGGATCAATGACACTAAGCTCTCCCTGCATATCATCGGCATGGTCAGGGACTGGGTCTTTTCCAAGACTGATCTGTTCCCAACTGTCAAGGAGAAGGCACTTCTGATCCAGAAACTGTTGCACGTGGTGGACAAAGACAGGGATACAGAACTCGTAAAGGCATTTTATTCAGTTGTCGTCGGGGTTTTTGAGGATGAGGCTTTGGTCAAAACTGAGCTTCCTGCTAGGCTCGAGCAATCATTTCTCGTCGGTACTACTCTTGGTGCCAATGAGGTAGAGGTTGAAATTAGAAACCGGCTGCTGTCCATTCTCAGCGACTCTCTTGAGCCTAATATCCTCAAGCGGCTTGGTTACGTCTTCACTGAGCAAAGCTGGGAGTCTCTCAGTGATCACTACTGGCTAAATGAAGTTCTTCAGCTCATTTACAAGTGTGGACATCTTGACGCGCCACTGAGGCTAGGCGGCAATGAGTTCACGTTTTCTAGTATGAGCGTGATAGGCATACCATTGACTAACCAAAAGGCTGGCAGCCTCGTCGCTGATGATGAAGATGTTGTGATGGAGGATGGCGCAGGGCCACGGGATGGGGAAATGGATAAGCTGGTCGCGCTTGTCGAGCGTCGGTCGAGCTTCATTCGGTCGGCCGCTGACGTCAAGTTGGGTGCGTTTCTGCGCCCGCTATCTGAACTGCAATACCAGAGTGCCGATCTCACACACGAGATTTGGGTCTCAGTATTTCCTGCGCTGTACAAGTACGTACCCGCGAAAGATCGACACGAGCTTGTTCAAAGCATTGTGGTGCTGCTAGCCAAAGAGTATCACAACCGACAAGCTGATCTACGGCCTAACGTGGTTTACAGTATCCTCGAGGGCATTGCACAGGTGGAGCACCTGCCCCCTCAGCTTGTGAAATTTCTGGCTGGGAACTTTGGGGCATGGTACCCTGGTATCCAAATCCTCGAGAACATCCAGTCCTCGCCAGCCACAGACAGTACCCGTGTCGTCGAAAGTAACCTCGATGCACTCGCTGAAATGTATACCATGTTACAAGACAACGATATGTTTTATGGTGTTTGGCGCACACGCTCCAAGTTTATCGTTACAAATTCTGCTCTCTCCTACGAGCAATGTGGCATGTGGAATAGAGCAATGCAGATGCACGAGACTGCTCAGGTGAAGGCCCGTAGCGGCGTACTACCCTACGGCGAAAGCGAATATGCTCTCTGGGAAGACCACTGGATCTTGTGCGCAGAGAAGCTGCAGCACTGGGACATCTTGACAGAGCTGGCACGTCACGAAGGGTTCAGCGACTTGCTTTTGGAATGCGGCTGGCGCGTAGCTGACTGGATAGCGGATAAGGAGCCTTTCGAGTTGTCCATTAAGTCTTTAATGGATGTGCCCACACCCCGCCGTCAAGTCTTCGAGACTTTCCTGACGCTGCAGGGCTTTGCTCAAAAAACAGAGTCACTTTCTTCGTTGAGCAAGTCATGCGATGAAGGAATCCAGCTTGCCCTACGCAAGTGGCATGGCTTGCCACGCCGCATCACTGGGGCACACATTCCATTATTGCATACTTTCCAGCAGTACGTGGAGTTCATGGAAGCGAGTCATGTATACACGTCCTTGCACTCTACGACGCACACCAATCTTGAGCACAAGAGCCAGGAGCTAAAGAGTGTCTTACATGCTTGGCACGAACGTTTACCTAACCAGTGGGATGACATTAATATTTGGAGCGACCTTGCGACATGGCGACAGCACGTTTTTGGTGTGATCAACAAGGTTTATCTGCCACTCATTCAGCCGCAAAGCGCCAGTAACAGCACTTCGGCAAATTCCGCTGCATATCGTGGTTATCACGAGATTGCCTGGGTGATCAACCGGTTCGCCCACGTTGCGCGGAAGCAACAGATGATTGACGTGTGCGTACAGCTTTTGGCCAAAATCTACACACTGCCGAATATCGAAATACAGGAAGCCTTCCTGAAGCTCCGCGAGCAAGCCAAGTGCCACTACCAGAACGCGAATGATGTGTCCACGGGCCTTGAGGTGATCTCCAACACCAATTTTGCCTTTTTCGCTGCTCAGCAGAAATCGGAATTTTTCACGTTGAGGGGCATGTCCTTGGCTAAGCTTGGAGCCGATGACGCTGCAAACGAGCAATTTGCTACGGCAGTCCAGCTGGATGTTTACCTACCAAAGGCATGGGCTGAGTGGGGCCGTTTCAACGATCGCCGGTTCAAAGAGCACCCTGAAGACATGACTTTCGGCTCAACAGCGGTCTCCTGCTACCTGCAGGCGGCTGGGCTTTACAAGAATGCTAAGGCAAGGAAACTGTTAGGCCGCATTCTGTGGCTGTTGAGCCTCGATGATGCCTCGGGTACAATCTCCTCAGGATTCGCCAGTTATCGGGGGGACGTTCCCGTCTGGTTCTGGGTCACATATATCCCACAGCTCCTGGTCTCGCTAAACCAGAGGGAGGCGCGTTTCACAAGTCGTCTTCTGGTCAAAATAGCAAAGTCATTTCCGCAGGCACTGCACTACCATTTACGCACCTCTCGCGAGGAATATGCGGTCCTACAGAGACAGGTTGCAGCTCAAAATGCAGCAGGAGCTCCGCGCCATCAAGGCCCTGTCGGAACTGCGGTCAACGCGCCTCAGTCGGGCGCCAATGATAGCGCGAACTCCCCGATGTCGTCTGCTTTGGGAACGAATAGTCCTGCGATTGCTCACGCGGCTCTTGGTGGTGGGCATGCAGGCGTCACCTCGACACCGCACGCCTCTCCAAGCATCTCGAGCAACGGCAACGCACCGGGTAGCGCCGGCTCAAATGGAAGCACCAACACTAATGCTACTGGAGGCGCAGGTGCTTCTAGTAGCGCTGGCAATGGCTCAAACGGAATCGGCACAGGAAACGCTGATGGCGGCTTGCCTGAGGATTCCAAGCGGCCCTGGGAGTATGTCGACGAAATCACCAACGTCCTCAAGACGGGGTATCCTCTGCTCGCGCTCTCACTGGAGACTATGGTTGACCAGATTTTCCACCGCTTCAAATCCTATCCTGACGAAGATGCCTACCGCCTCGTGGTGGCTTTGTTGAACGACGCCATGTACTACATGGGTCGCATGCCCGTGCCAAAAGAGGACGCCAAACTGCCCCAAGCGACCGAGGCCAACATTCTTCGATTCGCGGACAATGTTGTACCCAAGCATGTCAAGCCAGCTTTCGAAGCGGATTTCGTTCACGACAAGCCAGACCTGGAAACTTACATCAAAAGACTGCGAAAGTGGCGCGACCGGTTCGAGGCGAAGCTAGATGCGCGGCCATCGCGCATTAATCTTGAAGCGCTTGCACCACCGCTAAGCGAGTTTCACCATCAGAAGTTTGAGGAGGTTGAGGTACCTGGTCAAAACCAGGAATTGCGTGATAGCAACGTACACTTCGTCAAAATTGGCCGCTTTCTCAGCAACGTCTACATTGCTCGCGGCTTCGGCGCATGCTACCGTCGGCTCACCATTCGGGGCCATGATGGCAGTACACATGCGTTTCAGGTTCAGCATCCAGTTGCGCGGCACTACCGTCGCGAAGAGCAGACGACGCAGCTGTTCAAAATCCTTAATGGCGTTATCGGGCGCCGTAAAGAGACTCGCCAGCGTAACATCCGGTTTACGCTGCCTACTGCCGTGCCACTGAATACTCACGTGCGCCTTGTACAGGACAATGTCAACTATGTCACATTTTATCAAATCTATGACAAATTCTGCAAGGCACGAGGCCAGAGCCGTGATGCGCCCTTCGACTTCATGGTCTCTAAAATGCGCGCCGCTTACGACCCTCGTCTACCTAAGCCGGAGATCGTCGCCACGCGAATGGAAATTCTCGGCGGAATACAAAGCACGCTCGTACCGCCCACGGTCATGCGGGATTACTTTCTGAGCCAGTATCGGTCGTATGAAGACTTTTGGCTCTTCAGAAAGCAGTTTGCGTACCAGTACGCTGGTGTATCTTTCCTGACAATCATGATGTGCATCAACAGTCGGTACCCGCACAAATTTAGCGTTGACATGGCCAGTGGAAATATTTGGGCATCTGAGCTACTCCCGAACGTGGCCCACAACAAAAATCCTCCGACACTGGTGAATAACGAACCCGTGAGCGTCCGTCTAACTCCTAACATTCAGACTCTGTTGGGGCCGACCACAATGGAGGGTCTGTATGCCATGGCAATTATGGTTATCGCGAAGGGTCTTACGGAGCCTGAATTTGATCTTGCTCAGTACTTGCCTGTATTCGTCCGCGACGAGCTACTTTCGTGGTTCACCCAGCAGCCACAGGGTCGTCGCCCAGAAACTCATCAGCTCCGTGAGGTCGTTATGGCCAACGTCGACTCGATCACCAAGCGGACAACTTCGCTGGCACAAATTGGTCAAGGCAACATTCCCGCCAACCAGACCGTTATTGATCTAATATCGATGGCCGTAAACCCACGAAACCTCGCACTCAGCGACGTCTTGTGGATGCCTTACTTTTGAGTCTCGGAGCCATAAACACTCATAGCTAGGATTGTTGAAATCATTATATCAGTCGTTAGTTGTGGGTGCCGTGCGAGCCTGCGCTCGGCGTTTACTTGCGTAAAGTTCAATCTTATCTCTGTTCGCAAGCGCTGCCATGGCAGCACGCTGTGAAGCAAGTTTTGTATTCTGATCCGTGCCCGTTCCGAGAATATCATCTCCAATCATACAATTGACTGTATACGGCTCCTGGCTGTTTCCCTCGAGGACAGTTCGATAGTGTGGCACTTGAATCGCGCTGCCGACTTTCGTATAAAGCTCTGTTTTAGCATTCAGATTTACGGGACCCGGGCCCGTGGACACAACATCCGGGGTAAGTAAGCTATGCCCGGCACCGGGTTGGCCTTTCTCGCCTGATCTCGTCCCGTTAACGGACTCGCGCACGGTTTTAGCCTCGCTGGCATGGCTCGGAGCCGTGACTGACCGGTCATAATCATCCAAAAAAGGCGCATAGAGTCGTAATAGCCACTCACGAACCAACTCATACCCACTTTCCAGCTTCACAGCACCGATGTATGCCTCGAACACATCTGCGTAAGCTTTAGGATGCTTCGTTTTGGACGCTGCCAAGTCATGTTCGACAGATTTACCCACTCGTAGACGGGCATGAAGCTCGTAAAGTACGGATAGATCTGCTAAGGTCTGGTTTCGCACAAGATGGGAGCGCCTCACGGTGAGGATCCCCTGGTCTGCTGTTGGGAAGCGCTCGTATAGCATCTCTGTCACTACCAAACTCAAGACGGCATCGCCGACAAACTCAAGACGCTCATAAGTGCCTACAGTCCGCTCGCTCACTGACATATGTTCAGGGAGGGTCAGAGCCGATGGGTGAGTGAAGACTGTGTCCAGCAAGCCGACGTTTGAAATCTCGGGAAGTGGCGGCGGCCAGGCGGAGCTGTCTGAGGGCGCACGCAAATCATTAGAAGCCTCAGAATTATGCAGCATGGGTGCATTGCTTTCTAGTAGCTCCAGCTTTGAACGAGACGTTTTGCTCAGTTTGAGCCGTTTCAACCGCCCTCCATCTACTGAACTTGCTGTCGCTGAGCTTGTATGCGCACCGATAACATCGTCTATAAGGGGCAGCTTCCCACGGCTGTGATCGCGCAATATTAGATGAGCGAGAATAACACGTGGATGTGTAGCGAGCTTTCGTATTGATGGATCGAAATCACGGCTTTCAGCTAGCTTGAGAAAGTTGCGCCAATTCAGCACGGGTTCCAGCTGAAGCAAGGACACAAGATTGCGGGCCAAACTGCGCATCGTATGGTCCGCCGTCTCGAGCTCACTGACTGTGGGATCTTTGGCTTGATCCAGCTGCGCTGCCTTCTGGTCCTCCGTCATTCGCCCCTTCATCAAACCTACGTTGTTTCCTGGAGGTGAAATATAACACTTACATAAGGGCGGAGGTGCATGAAGTTCGCACTTAGACCGTGCTTGACACCGGCTGCGTTAAAGGTAGGGAGCAGTTCGGTCGCTGCTTGGCCAAGTGCTAGCGCTATTCACCGCGCTGGGAAGAATATGGGCGTATACAATCCGCAGTCCTCATCGCTAAGTGCACTGCTCTATGTAT
Source organism: Wickerhamiella kazuoi (assembly GCA_030555755.1). Taxonomy (NCBI): domain Eukaryota; kingdom Fungi; phylum Ascomycota; class Dipodascomycetes; order Dipodascales; family Trichomonascaceae; genus Wickerhamiella; species Wickerhamiella kazuoi. Next base: position 4,843 of record JANIVI010000009.1, on the reverse strand, counting down.
GCCGCTTAGCCATGGGCTCCTGGAATATACCCTTCCCCCTTAATGTAAATTATATTATCGAATTGTGGTCATTGAGCTTGTTTGGCTGAACGATCGAGAAAGTCTGAGTGAACACATTTGTGCTGAGATTACAACTAGAGGTCCATAAACTCGCCACAACGGTTGACGCACCCAGTGTACTACCCAGGGTAAGGTGTTTCACATGCGGTTATCCGAATCAGAGCACACAGTGTGAGTGAGGAAACTGATCTAGGGCACTGTTCGGCGCGTTACCTAGACTTAGTTTAACATGTGGAATGTTCTGCTTAATATCGGTCTAATAAGACTTCAGCTATAACGATGTGGTAGCCTCAAAATTATTTGGACGGGGCCTAGTTGCGATAGACATTGTGATACTGCTTAGGGCCAGTTGTCCAACACATTGGCAAAAGCACTTCCTTACGAAAATAACAAGATCACTGAACGTCCCTCTTTGCATTAGACCATCCCCGGAGTCGAGCTGACAATAAATAGGAATGCCGCACGACAGATTCGCAGCCCGTAGGGCTGAAAAATTGCCCCAGATAGTGTGTTCGCCGCCGTCTCCTGCGGTGCCACTCCCGTTAGTCATCGTCGAGAATCTCGCTTAATTGAGTTTGTCGCGCGCATAGCTGAACTGTTCAGGACTTAGATAGAGTTCTGCCCGTCGAGCCATCTTTATATAAAAATACGAATCTATGGTCTGCATTTGAAGCTGCTCGGAGGCGCGTGCGTAACGTAATGTGATCTACCGGGCTAATGCCATCAGCTGTAGGCCTCAGGATTGTCATGCAGCTTACTACTGCCGCGCATGCTTTATTCAACTCGGAGAACTCGGACCCTTCGGGAAACCGCGCCACCGGTGGGGGTAATGAGAGAGTCATTGACTATTTGCCTAGTCCCTATCATGATGCGAAAACATCATTACCATGTAATTGACTTCCACGCCAGGGCAGAGTCGAACTTGTATCATTTCATAGCAGCTGAGTGTCAAGCCTACTACAGAACTCATTGGTGCCACCCAGCGTCATCACGACTTACCTGCAGCCTTTCACAATTTCTAAGCATGCATTTGTTACCAAAAGCGAGGCCCAATTGCGTTAGACGCCTTGTGCCACCTGCTTGATGGGCGCGCCGGATGTGAAATTTCGAACGCCACCTCATGACATAAGCTGACTACATTGCATGCATGGCTTGGTATTTAGTTCAGACTCAACTGCATGCAGGTTGAGGCTGAGGACCACCAATTGATTTCCGAAGTTTTGGGGCACCGACAATGAGCAAGAAATCCCCAGTACTGGAGCTGGGCTCTACTTCTTCGAAAGTAAATGAGAGGGCCCTTGCTGACGAGCTGACCGAGCCTGTCGCTCCATACCTAGGGCCTGATGAAGAGCAGATGCGCGAGGTCGCCCGTATTGTGTCCAGGAGCTCAAAGGGGTCGGACTGGGAACCAGTGAATACATTCACTGGTGATATCCAGGATCCACGTTTGGATCCTAACTCTTCTTCTTTCAACTCGCGTGCTTGGGCACGCAACTTTAGGCGCATCTATGAGGCTGACCCAGACAGGTACCCCACGAGTCGTCTTGGTATTTCTTTCCAAGACCTTAGCGTCCACGGCTATGGTCAGGATGCCAATTTCCAGAAGACCATCGTCAACACGCCGCTTACAGGCCTTTTGAGGCTTAGGGATACCTTTGCGCACCGCACACACAATCGGGTTGACATCTTGCGCCGCATGAATGGAGTCGTAAAGCCCGGCGAAATGCTCATGGTACTTGGGCGCCCTGGCGCTGGATGTTCGACTTTCCTTAGGACGATGGCTTCCCAAACTTACGGTTTCAATGTCGCTCAGGATTCCCAGATTAATTACAGCGGCTTATCCGCCGGGGAGATTTCTAGCAAGTATCGAGGGGACGTTACGTATTCGGCCGAGGCGGAGCTCCATTTCCCGCAGATGTCAGTTGGTGATACACTCATGTTCGCCGCTCGAATGAAAGTTCCCGCTAATTTGATGCCAGGAGTCACGCCTGCACAGTATGCACGCCACATGCGCGATATGATCATGGCGACATTTGGGCTCAGCCATACGATTAATACCCGCGTGGGGAATGATCTGATTCGAGGAGTATCTGGTGGCGAGCGCAAACGGGTCTCCATCGCAGAGCTGGCGCTGTGCGGCTCCAAATTCCAGTGCTGGGATAACTCGACGCGTGGGCTCGACTCTGCAACGGCTCTTGAGTTTATTCGTTCACTACGTGCAAACTCGGAGATCTTCGACACAACAGCACTTGTAGCTGTCTATCAGGCATCAGAGGAAATGTACAACATGTTCAACCGTGTTACTGTTCTTTACGAAGGTTATCAGATATATTTTGGCCCCGTACATGCCGCGCGCCGCTTCTTCTACGATATGGGGTGGGAGCCTAAGCCCCGTCAACCAACGCCCGATTTCCTGACCTCGCTGTCGCAGCCCTCCGAAAGGACGCCACGCCTTGGGTACGAAGAAAAGGTTCCGCGTACTGCTGAGGAGTTTAACACCCGCTGGCTGCAGTCTGACTTGTACCGACAGCTGCAGGCTGAGATAGATGACTTCAACAGTTCTTATCCCCTCAATGGACCTTCTGCAAATGAGTTTGCGGCCGCTTACCGTGCTAAGCAGGCTAAAAATCTGCCGAAAAGTTCTCCTTTCACTGTTGGCTACGGCACACAGATAAAGATTTTGTGTATCCGAGAGTTTCAGCGTCTCAAGGGGGACCCCACCATGCCGCTAACTACCATTCTTGGTAACTCATTGCAAGGACTTTTTGTTGCATCGATGTACTACAACCTACAGGGAAATACGGAGTCATTCTATGGAAGAACTTCGCTCGTCTTTTTTGCTGTATTGTTCAATGCGCTTCTCTCGTTGCTCGAGATCTTTGCCCTTTACCAGGCCCGTCCCGTCGTACAAAAGCACCATCAGTATGCTCTTTACAATCCTGCGATTGACGCTGTCGCGTCAATTTTTACCGAGATGCCCGTGAAATTCCTGACAGCGGTATTGTTTAATCTTGCGATTTACTTTCTGGCAAATTTACGTCGTCAGCCAGGTAACTTCTTCTTCTTCTTTTTTGTATCGTTTTTGACAACCTTGTGCGGCTCTCATATTTTCCGCACAATCGGCGCTCTGACCCGCACTCTCGAAGAGGCGATGATCCCCGCGAACATTTTGCTCGTTGCGATGTTTCTATTCACAGGATTTGTGATTCCGACGACAGATATGCACAAATGGTGTCGTTGGATCAACTACATTGACCCTTTGGCCTACTCGTACGAGGCACTCATTACGAATGAGTTTCATAACCGAGAGTTTGACTGCTCGCAGTATATTCCAGAGGGGCCCTCCTACCCAAAGTCGGGCACGGGTGTTGTCTGCTCGGTCGCAGGGAGTAAACCAGGGCAACAGCAAATACTTGGAGATGACTACTTTTCGAGCTCCTACAAATACAGCTTTTCCCATCAATGGCGCAATGTTGGTGTTCTGATCGGATTTACAGTCTTTTTCCTCTTCACATATATGCTGGCAGTCTGGCTAAACCCGGGTGCTCGCACAAAAGGAGAGGTATTGATTTACCCGCGCGCTGTTTTAAGGAGCAAGATCAGAGAGCGGCAGGCTTCAGGTCATGACATCGAGGGGGGAGCAGTTGGCGTATCGGAGAAGAATGCAGCTGGGCTGAGCCAGGTATCGAGTAGCGGCTATGATGTCATGGGCACAGAGAACAAACTTATCGAGGCATCGAGCGACATTTTTTACTGGAAAGATCTATGCTACGACATAAAGATCAAAGGTGAGCCGCGCCGGTTGCTCAATTACGTGGATGGATGGGTGAAACCCGGCACGTTGACAGCATTGATGGGCGCTTCTGGTGCGGGGAAAACCACATTGCTGGACACTTTGGCCAACCGTGTGACTATGGGCATAGTAACCGGTCACATATTTGTCAACGGTATCCCCCGTGATAACAGTTTTCAGCGGACCACTGGGTACGCTATGCAGCAGGACATTCACCTTAGCACGGCAACGGTTCGGGAGTCCCTTGTGTTTTCTGCTCTCCTCCGTCAGCCACACGAGACTCCATATGAGGAAAAGGTTCGCTATGTCGATAACGTGCTCAAAATTCTAGAGATGGAGCCCTACGCTGATGCTGTTGTTGGAGTTCCTGGTGAGGGTCTGAATGTCGAACAGCGCAAGCGCTTGACGATTGGCGTCGAGCTAGCCGCCAAGCCCAAACTACTTTTGTTTTTAGATGAGCCCACTTCTGGCCTTGATTCTCAGACGTCCTGGTCCATTTGCCAGTTGCTCAAAACGTTGTCGAATGCTGGCCAGGCCATTTTGTGTACGATTCACCAACCCTCAGCTCTTCTTTTACAACAGTTTGATCGACTTCTTTTCCTCGCTCGTGGCGGGAATACTGTGTACTTTGGTGATATCGGACCTGACGCACGAACGTTGATTGATTACTTCGAGAAAAATGGAGCAGACCCCTGTCCGCCCGAGGCCAACCCTGCGGAATGGATGCTTTCTGTCATTGGAGCCGCACCAGGATCAAAGGCTAACAGAGACTTTGCCGACGTATGGTTGCGAAGCCCGGAGCGACAAGCAATCCGCTCGGAAATCAATGGACTGATTGCACAATTTGGCGCAAACGAGAAAAACAAGAATCCTGACCCTGGCGCGGGAAGACAATTTGCTGCACCTTTCTGGAGCCAGTACATTCTAGTAACGAAGCGGACGATGCAACAAGACTGGCGTTCTCCTTTGCGAATTTACGCGAAACTTGGG
>JANIVI010000099.1:0-20649 GCA_030555755.1 Wickerhamiella kazuoi | reverse complement strand
TATTTTCTTATTATTATATATATTTTAATATAACTAGAATTAAGGTAAAACTCTTATATATGAGTTTTTTATTATAATAAGTCTTATTTATAAAATTTGAACATATGCTTATTATAATTCTAATAATTTACATTATACCTTATCCTTTCTTCCAATTTATGGATATATTTATTATTTTATTATTTATTTATATTATTTATTAATTGTTTTAATTCTTCTTTATTATTGTTATTTTTAATTTCTTTTAATATATTTATAAATTTATTATAATTATTTAATTTTTTAGTTTTTAATGGATATTTATTTAAATAATTATCTAATAATATACAATTATTTATTCCTATTATTATTAATTCATTATCTTTATTATTAATATAAATATTTCCTATTAATTTATTATCTTTATTATATGATGATAAATTTTTATTTATATGTTCTAATATAAATTTATTAACTTCATATTTTAATGATATAATAAATTTTGGTTTATATATATTATTTTTTAATATTGATATATTAAAATATCCTTGAGAATCAATAAAACCTGATAATCAATAATTATTAATATTTGGTAATTTACATTCATAAATTAATTTTATTATTGATTGATTATTTTTTAATAAATTTATATTTAATTTACTTAAAAATTCTTGAAATTTTATTAATTTTATTGGTAAACTTAAATTACCATTAAATAATAAACTTAATAAATATAAATCTGATTGTTTATTAACTATTCATCTATAATTATTTAATTTTTTAGATTGTAATATTATATTTCCAAATTTAAATTCATTTTTTATATAATTTAATATATTTATATCTATATTATTTATAATAATTTCTAAATTAGATTTTTTACTTATTATAAATGTATTAGATTCATTACCTTCAAAAAAACCAATAAATCATTGAATAAATTCAATATTTGGTATATTATTATAAGGATATATTTTTTTATATTCTAAATTAAATTGATTTAAATTATAATTAGAATTTGAATAATTAATATTTTTATATTTAATTTGAATAATTAATTTATATATAGGGCTCGAGGTCGACGACGCGGTCGACCGCGCGGTGCTGGCGACGCCGTGGCCGCGGCTGATGACGCCGGCGGTGCTGGCGAGCAGCCGGATCCTGCGCGAGTTCGCCGACGCCGTCGACCGCGTGCGCGCGGTGTTTGTGCTGTGCGCGGCGCGCGTCGCGTTCGAGCCGCCGGGCGTCGACGGCGGCGACGACGCCGCGGCGCGGCTCGCGCGCACGATGCAGACGCAGCGCGCCGACCCGCACACGCTCGCGCTGCTCGTCGCCGAGATGTGCGCGACGCTCGGCGTGCCCGTGCGCGTGATCAAGGGCCACCTGCGCCCGCGCGACGGCGGCGCCGTGCGCACGACGCTCGGCGAGCACGCCGGCGCGCCGCGCGCGCCCGGCGACAGCGGCGACGGCGCCGACGCGACGGGGAGGTAGCTCAGCTGCGGGGCCTCGGCGCCGGTCGGCGACACGCCGGGCGACGCCTTGTCCGGGACGGGCAGCTTCTGGTCGAGCACGCGGTCGAGGATCTCCATGGCCACGTCGTTGGTTGCGGCCGACGTCGGCGTCGGCGCGCCCACGTACGAGGGCGAGGCGGCGCTCGCGAGGCTCGCGAGGCTGGCACTGCGGCTCAGGTAGCCGCCCGGCTGCGGCTGCTGCTGCTGCTGCGGCGGCGGCGGCGGCGGCTGATGGTGCTGGTGGTGGCCGTGGTGGCTGTGGTGCTGCTGCGGCGGCGGCAGCGCCGACGCGCCGGGCGAAAACGGCGACGGCGACGGCAGGCTCTGTGGGGTGTAGACCGAGTCGCCCGGCGCGGGCGGCGTGCGCACCGAGCGCAGCTGCTCGTTCTCGCGCACGAGCCGCTCGATCATGAGCTTCATCTCGGCCTGCTCCTCGGCGTGCTTGCGCGCGACCTCGCCGAGGCGGACCTCGAGCTCCGAGACCGCCGCGGCGCGGCGCTCGCGGAATGCACGCTGCGCCTCGCGGTTCTGCGCCTTGCGGCGGTTCGGCGGCGTCTCGGCGCTCGGCTTGCGCCCGGGCTTGGGCCGCGGCGGCAGCACGTACTTTTTCGACACGCTGAGGCGCACAGCCGCGCCGGGCGCGGCCGCGTCCTTGGGGGACATGGCCTTGGGGGACATGGCCTTGGGCGGCAGCGCCGCGCTCGCGGCGGCCGGGGACACGCCGCCGGTCTTGAGTTTGATAGCGGGCTGCGGTGTTGGGGCCACAGTGACCATCGTTGCGGAGCGGGCGGGCGTTCGTGGGGTAGAAAGGGCGGGAGCGGGCCCGTGCTGATGAAAAAGATTATGCCTGATTCGGCCTGATTGGCTATCTGGGAGATCAGGTGCAGCGGGGGCTGCATACGGCCCTGAACGATCGCGGCCGCCCGGTCTCGGCGCCGGAAAAACCAGGCAAATGGGTTTCTCCGGGCTGTGCTTCGGCACCGCCGCCGGAACACTCTTCCCAAATCGATTTGTTCGAAATTTATTGACGGTATGCCGGGTATTTTGCGCGGGGCGGAGCGCTGCGCCGCGCCTCGGCCACCCCACATGTGCGCAAATTACTCATTTTCCTCATTAATCTCCCCTGCGCCTGACTCAGGAGCGAGGCATCGATTACACCATCGGCCAACCTTGTGGGCGAGGCGGGCGCCTCCCAATTCCGCTGACACGCCCGCCGGCCGCCGCGCATCGCATCGGCGCCGCAGCCCGGAGGGTGGGAGGTAGCCTCAGCGGCGGCGGCGGTGGCAGCCATCAGCCGGGCATTATCAGCTGGGCCTGACTGACTAACTAACTGGCGAGGGAGCCGTGCGCGGTGCCTCGTCGTATATACACATATATGCTGCGCAGTGTGGGCCTCGGTCTCGGGCGGGCCGCGGGGCCGTCGCCGGCAACGTGCATGCGCGCCGGCGCTCGCTACTGGATTGCGAGCAGCGGACCACTCGGCGCCCCTGGAGCGGCCACGCCGGCGTCGGCTGCGCAGCGCCGGCTGCTGTTTTCCCGGGCGGCCAAGGCGGTCGCCAAGAACGATGCTGCCGGGACCAAGGCCGCTGGACGGTTCCCCAAATTCATGGCCAAATATGCCGCGAGCGTGGCCGGCGCGCCGGTGTCTCACATCACGGGCTTCATTCTGATGCACGAGCTGACGGCCATCGTCCCGCTGTTTGGCATCTGGGGCCTGCTCTACTACTTTGACGTGGGCGCCGGCCTCCCATTCGTGCCCGAGTGGGTGATGGACCAAGGCACCGAGTTTATCCGCAAGCTTGCCGAGCGGAACGGTTGGACCTACGTTGCGCACGCCGAGAAGGGCGCGCACGTCCTCCTGCAAGGCGCGTCGGCCTACGCCATTGTGAAGGCGCTGCTGCCTATCCGCCTCGTGTTCTCGGTCTGGACAATGCCCTGGGCAGCAAAGCACATTGTGATCCCGACCACTTCGGTGTTCAAGCGGGTCTGGAATGCGGTGCTACGGCGCAAGCCGGCGGACGCAGGCAAGAATGCCGTGGCCCAGGGCGCGCTGCCCAAGACGCTGCAGAAGAAAGAGCTGCCGCCGGACCCGCGGCGCCCGCCGGGACCGAACTGACAACACTGTCGAAAAGGTTTTATTGTACATCTAACAAAAGTCGCGCTGGGCGCGGCGAAAACGCATTAGACAGCCGCCCGCGGCCTGCATTCATGCCGCGGCGCGCTTATCCGTAGAAAACGTCTGACTGTTCCGGTTCTGGGGCCGCCAAATAAACGCAGCCATCACCGCGCAGAATCGCCTCGGTGTCTGTGCGGACCCACTCGTCAAAGCGGAAGCTCAGCTTGCCGCGCGAGTTGTCGCCATCGGGGCCGGTCACCTTGGCCTCGATTCCCGGGAGCACTGGGCCAAAGTTGATTGTGACTTTGTCGCCTGCGCGGTAGTCGCCCACGCGAGTCTGCGCAATCGGCACAAAGCTCTGCGGAACGGCAAGCGAGTGGATGACCTGCGCGCCCATAAGTGCCCGCGCCGCGTTCGTTTCGGTGGTGGTCAGGAGGCCCCACTTCTCCTCAAGAACCGCTTCGGTGTGCACGAGGCGCACGGGGGCAAACTCGGGGATCACGGCCGTCGGCAGCACGCCGCGGCGCAGCCACATCTTGGCTGCTTCAAAGTGCACGAGGCGCAACGGCGCAAAGTCGTCGGCAAGGCGCACGACCGAGCGGATCGCCAGGTCGTCGGCGAGTACGACCGTCGGCTGCGCGGCGGCCATGACCGCGAACGGCTGCAAGAACCCGTCTTTGACGAAGATCAGCTTGGCCTTGCACGACAGCGCCGTGAGCTGCTGCAGCAGGCCGAATGGCGTGAGCTCGCGCGTGAACACAAGCACGTTGTCTGTGGGCAGCCACCGCGCGTCTTCCAAAGCGCGCATCTGAGAAATGATGGCGCGACCGGCCTCTCCATGGCTGACCGCATTGACTGTGCGGCCGCGTACGAATGAGAACGCGGGCTTTGTCGGCGCCTGTGCGCTAGCAGGCGCGGTCGGGATCTTCTCGCGTGTGTGCATATCGTCGAGCGACGCAACCTTGTCGTTACCGGGGCCCACGGCAAATGGCACTGCCTCCTTGAGGTTGAGATCCCCCACAAGGTTCGTGCCCACCACGATTGCCGGGTCGACAACCTCCACGGCGTCCTGCACCGCTTCGAGGCTCGAGGGCGCCACGAGGTACGGCTCAATGCCGTATAAAAGACACGTAAACAGCAGCGAAAGGCATGCAGCCCCAGCGTTGAGCGCAATCAGAATGCGCGGGCGCTCCGAGCCTTGGCAGAGAGCGTCCAGAACGGGGCCGTACCGTTCAACCGCACCCAGAATGTCTTCGTTGGTGGTTTCCGTGCCGTCTGCGCTCACGGACGCGATCTGGAACGACTTGGGCTCCCACACGTCGCGCAACTGAAAGCTCTCGAGTGTTCCGGTGCCCAGCAGCGGCCGGCCGTGTTCGTTGATTCGGCTGCGGTAGACCGCCGACTCGTGCGGGCGCCGCACCTGCGCGAGCGAGCCCTGGTGTAGCAGGTGCGTGGGGTCCACATCAGGCGGCGTCACGAAAACATACGTGGCGACCGCCAGCAGCGCGAGGATCAGCAGCCATGCGAGCGCCGTCCACATGACTGCTCAGTGCGTGGAGAGGCAAAGCAGCGGAGGTGCTTGCGAACCTCTGGGGTGCGGGTAGTCAGCCACCCCCGGATGGCAGGCGTTGAGCTTTGGCGCAGCGCCGGCAGCTTAGCTGAGCGGAGCGCGCACTCGCTCCCCCGTCACATGGGACTGGGACAAGCTGTATGCGAGGGCCCGCAGATGCCTTGCAGCCGAGGGTGGTGCGCGCGCGGACTTTGATACACACCCCTCTGCTTAATTACACTGCTCGCATGTTACACCAGAATACGTCCCAGTCTGCGCCGAGCAAGTCTGCGCGCCGCCCTCCCGTGCGCGGCTTCGAGGAAAGCGCGCCCTTTGTCCATGCGCGCAGGGTCGAGCCTTCGCGTGAGAGCGCTCTTGGTGTGAGCGCCGTGCACCCGCTTTCGCAGCGCGAGCTGAATGTTCTCGCCGGGGCGAACGATGTACCGGGTGGTGCTGGTGGTGGCCTCGGGTGCAGCAACATCAACTGGAGCACGCTCGCGGCCGCCGTGGCCGTGCAGCACAGCAAGCGCTTCATGCTTGCGATCGCCGCCGTCAGGGATGGGAGCGTAAGCCGGGGCCGCTGTGTCTAAATAGTCTCGGCGCTCGCGTCTGCAGCTCCCTGCAATTTTGAGACGGGCCATCCCAAAAGGGGCTGGCCCGGGGTTGGGGTGGGACCACCAGAGCGGAGCGGGTGGGCGGCGGCGGCGCACGCTCGCGCACCCACCCAAGCCAGGCCGCCCCGATCGCGGCGAGGGCGAGGGCGAGGGCACGCGCGGGGTCCCTTGGGCCGCCCGTTGGGCCGCTCGGACGAGCTGGTGCTCTCGTCCCAACCCTGCCTGGAGCCGGGCAGATAGATCTACCCTGGCTGGCCGGGGGTGCGTTGACGTCTTGCCGCCGTCATGTATCAGTCCATTGAGCGCAAGTTCGCGGCCGCGGTCGCCAGCGGCAGCCTCAAGTACACTGCGACACAGCAGTTCCCGCACACGTCGCACGGCGTGAGCGTAGTCTACTCGATTGCGCCCGCGCTGGCCCACAAGCCCGAGGGCGCGGTCAAGCCGGCGGCTCCGGCGGCCGCGGCGGCCGCCAAGGCCGCGGAGGCTGCAGCCGGCGCCGAGGCGGCCAAGGCGCCGGCTGAGCCGCGCGGCGACGCCGCCACGAGCCCGTGGCTGCCGCCGGAGGCCGACCTGCTTGTCGAGAGCGTCGGCGCGTACAACGTCGTGCTCAACAAGTTCGCCGTGGCCAAGTACCACTTTCTGCTGGTGACGCAGCAGTTTGCGCGGCAGACGGCGCCGCTGAGCGAGGCCGACTGGGCCGCCGCGCTCGGTGTGCTGCGCGCCGCGAACCGCGAGAGCGGCAAGCGCCACATCGGCTTCTTCAATAGCGGGCCCTACTCGGGGGCGTCGCAGCCGCACAAGCACCTGCAGTTTCTGACACTGCCCGAGAACTTTGCGCCGTTCCCCGACTCGACGCCCAAGCGCGCCGCGGACAAGGTCACGGCCGACGAGCGCGTGCCGTACAGCCACTACATTGTCAACTGGAGCGACGAGGCCAAGGCGGACGCCAGCGACGGCGCCGCCGCCGCCGAGACCGCCGCGAACCTGCTGAGCAACGTGTTCACCAAGTGCGCCGAGTTCGAGTCGCACCCCGTGAGCTACAACCTCGTGTTCACCGAGGAGTGGCTGCTGGCCACGCCGCGCCGCCGCGACGCCGTCGACGGCCTCAGCATCAACGCGCTCGGCACCGTCGGCCTGCTGCTTGCCAAGACCGACGAGCAGCTCAAGACGCTCGAGACGCGCGGGCTCGACCTGGTCGCCGAGCTCGGCTTCCCGTTCGCGCCCGTCGAGCCCTTCTCGCTCGAGATCAACCACAAGCGGCAGTACTAGCGCCGCCGATCAAGGGCTAAATAGATACATACACTAACGCGCGGCGCCGGCGCCGGCGAGCTGGTGCAGGAGCAGCGCGGCCGCAACGCTGACGTTGAGCGAGTCGACGTGCGGCGGCACGCGCCCCGGGGGGACGCTCACGCGGTGCGTGCTGCGGCGCGCCAGGCTCGCGCGCACGCCGGCCCCCTCGGAGCCGACAACGAGCATGGTGGGCTGCGCGCGGGCAAGAGGACCGAGGCCGGAGAGCGCGACCGTGACGGGATTGCCCGGCGCCCCGTCGGCGGCTCCCTCGGCGGCGGCGGCGGCTCCACCTGGTGCGGGCGGGCTTGCGGTCACCACCGCCCAGCCGCCCTCGCGCAGAGCGTCAAAGAAGCGCAGCGGCGCCAGAACATGCAGGATGTTCAGGTGCTCGGCCGCGCCGGCGCTCGCCTTGGAAACGAGCGGCGACACCGGCGCGGTGTTCCGTGTGCTCAGCGCCACAAAATCGACACCGAACCAGTGTGCGGACCGCAGGATCGCCCCGAGGTTCTGCGGATCAACTACCTCGTCGACAAAGAGCCCGAGCGGGGGCAGCTCGGTCGTCACGCGCTTGATGGCGTCGCCCGACGCGTTGAGCACGAGCTCCTTTTCGGCGACCGTCACGTCCGTGGCCGCCGGGAACGTGCGCGGGCGCGTCTCGCAGACGTACTTGTTGTGTACGCCGCGCTCCGCGAGCCGGTGAAGATCGACGAGCGGGACGCCGGGCACGAGCGCAATGTCGCGCGCCGCCGCCGCCCGCAGAATCTCGGGGTCGGCCTCCCCGAGCGTGTGCCCCGTGAGTACGCGGCGCACGCCCGCGCGCGCCTCCAGGGCCGCCAGCACCGCGCTGCGCCCGTATAGATACTCGTACCCTGCCTTTTGGGGGTATTTTCCGCCCGGAGCAGCAGCTGCAGCAGCTGCCGGCACCGGTGCTGGCCGCGGAGCCACGGCGCGCTTGCCCTTTGCGGCTGCCGCGGCAGCGCGCGCCGCGCGCCGCGCTTCGGCCGCCGCTTTTTCGCGCTCCGTGTTCGCGCGCTGCCTTGCGTGCACGTGTGCGTACTTATCACGGAAGAACGCGTCCTTATCCTGGCCGTCCCAGGCCTTGCGGCTGAGCGGCGCGCCATGCGCATCGACTTTACGCGGATCCACGGCCGGGCGCGTCGGCCCGGAAGACCGGCGCGGGGACGAACGGGATAATGTGCCGGTGGCTTCGGGCGTCGCGGGGGCAGCGCGCGCGGTAGCCCCGGGGGCTCTGCGGGGAGCCGCTGGTGCAAAATCCGCCCGCCGTACCGTGCGGGCCGCGCCCGCGCGCGCGGCTTTGGCTAGCGGCGCCGTCCAGTGCATCTGAAATATATTTGACGTGCCGCTGCTGGGCCCGACGCACGCGGCCAGGCGATCTGGCCTGGGCAAGGGCACACGGCCGAAACCTGGGACCACCACCCACTCCCTGCCCGCTCCCTCTCGCTCGCTCACGCACCGCTGCTCACACCCTAACCCGTCTCCCGACAAATCACGCCCACGACATTGGTCCCGGCAAGCCAGGTCCCCGACTGTTTCTTCTCCACCGCCAACTGCGCGCCATGTCGACGTTCACGCAGCTGGAGACGATCCGCAAATACATTCTCGCGCGGCCCGCGCTGAAGAACGTTTTCCTGCCCGCGTCGCGCATCTTCACGAGCCTCGGTGGCTACCGCAAGATGGGCCTCAAGACCGAGGACCTGTTCATGGAGGAGACGCCCGCGATGCAGCTCGCGCTGCGCCGCATCCCCGCAAACACCTCTTACCAGCGCTCGTTCCGCATTGCGACCGCGTTCCAGGCATCGCTTGAGCAGCAGATCCTCCCCGAAAACGAGTGGATCAAGCCCGAGGACGACACCTCGTACATCGTCCCCTATCTGCTTGAGGCCGAGGCCGAGCTTGCCGAGCGCAAGGAGCTCGACAACCTGATTGTCAAGCCCTCGGCGCATTAAGCAGCCACACAAACAACCGTCGCACGCGCGGACCCGCCCGCGGTCGGCACCCTCTGGACCGTCTTGCTCTCTCTTATACATGGTTGGACTGTTCGTGTCATATAATAAATAAATAGTACATGCAGATGTGTGCTCGTCGGTATGCCGCGGCACGTTTTCAAAAAGCCACAGTGGACAAGGCCGCTGGGAAGCGCCGCTCTTGGGGGGCCTTGGGGCTACTGTGTCTCCTCACCCAGCCGCGCGCTCGTGGCACGAAGCGCGCCGCCGAAACTCTGGAGCAGCTGTTGCAGCTGCGTCTCTATGGCCGCGCGCGGTGTCGTGTCGAGAAGAACCGCCATGTTGAGGTTTGGAGTTGGCGGGAACCGCTCCGGGCGCGCCCCACGCACAGCCATGCCCGGCGGGATGACGAGGCGCAGGTCACCAGGCGCAGCCGGCGCGGAAGCTCCAGTCGTGGCTGGGGCAGCCTCTGCCTCGCGTTTCGGCGAAGGCGAGCGCCGCGAGAGGCCTGGGCCGAGTGCCGACGGCTTGAGCTGCGGCGGAGGTGCGCCCAGTGTGCCGGGGCCGAGCGCAGGCGAGCCCGCCACGCGACCTGGAGCTTTGACGGCCGGCGGCTGCGCTTGTGTATAGGTAGGGATATCGGTCGCCGCCTTTGCCAACGGGGGACGCGTTGGGTTCAGCGGAGGGCCAAGAGAAGCATCGGAGGAGCTGGCAACCCCCGCGGGTCCAGCAGCCCCCCCTGGAGGGCCGAGCGCATTAGGGGTGGTCGATGGCACGCCTGCCTGCACACCAGGGATACCAGGGGGCCCCGAATGTGTGCTTGCATGCCCAGCGACCGATCCGCCATTGAGCTTGGGTGCGGGAAGGGGGCCGGAGAGCGGCCCTGAGGGGGCCCCGGCATTCGACGCCGCTGACGGAGGCGCAAGCGAGGCGCTTGGCGGCGCAGCAGCAGCGGCAGCAGCAGCGGCAGCGACTGCGGCCGCCGTGGCCGGTGCCGTGGCGAGGCTCGTGTGCCGCGTCGCCTGAAGTGGCCGCACGGGCGGCGCCGGCTGCGCGGGGTGCTCAAAGCCCGGGCGCGGGCTTCCAAAACCGGCGGTCGACAGCATCGGCTGGCTGTCGACTCGGGCAAAGCCTGGACGCGGCAGGCGTACTGACGGGCTGCTCACCGACGTTGCGCGCTGGCGGCCATCGCTCGAAATCGCCGTGCCCATGCGGGGGTGCCACACCGGGGCGCCTGGCGCCGCGGGCGCTGACGCCGTGCTATCAACCGAATCAAAACGCTCAGAAGGGTCACCGGCAGCAGCGCCTGCGAGCCCGTGCGGCTGCGACGCCGACCGCGCCACCGGGGGCGGCGGCGCGGGCGGCGCGGAACCGGCGCCAGGCTGCCCTGCGCGTACACCGACCAAGATCGGTGGCTGGCCAAGAGAGCCGGGGCCGCCAGCCGCACTCGCGGGGAGACCCGCCTGCGGGCCAGCATCAACGTGCACGAGCGGAGCTGCAGTGGACGGGGCCTGGAGACCAGGGCCAGGGCCAGGGCCTTGTTGAAGGCCGGAACCTTGGAGACCAGGACCAACGGGCCCCGCAGCAGGCCCAGTGAGTGACCCCGAGGGCCCAGCAGCGCCACCAGGACCACCAAGGCCGGGCCCACCGGGCGCGCTCATTTGATAATTGTGGAGGCGGTGTAGTGCGTGGCCAGGTGCAGGAGATAGAGCAAGAGGCGAGCCGGCCTGCTGTACGCCGGGTACCGGCCCACCCAAGGCCGGGAGGCTGGGCCCACGATAGCCCTGCGGGGGCTGAGCAGCCGCTGCAGCCGCGGCAGCTTCAGGAAACAGCTCCTGTAACGACGGCGGCGCCGCTGCAAGATCTGTGAGCTCGTCGGTAACAGGTGTGGGATCAAACCACTCATGGGGACCTTCAAACTCGTTGCCGCTAAAGTCCCACGCGGTGTCGTCTGCGAGATACCGCGAGTCGTACTCGTCGACCGAATTGATTTTTTGAAACTGCGAGGGGTTAAACAGGAGCATCGAGTCCCGCTGATTTGCGTTGCGCTCACGCCAGTGGCGATACCGGACCACGAGGTCGCGTAATACGGAAGTCGGTGTCTTTTGCCACTGCTTGATGAACTTGTGTTTCCCCAAGTCCTCGGCGGTGGGCCGCTCGGCAGGGTCCTCGTCGAGGCACTGGGCGATCACGTCCTTCAGAAGAGCGGGATAATTGGGCCCCTCCAACCGCGGTGGCCGGCTTTTGGAGATCAGGAGAAGCGCGCGAACCGCCTCTACATCAGAGTACGGCGGGTTGCCTGTGGCCATTTCGTACATGGTGATGCCCACGGACCAGATGTCGGCACGGCTTGTATACGCAACACCCTCGGCAATGACCTCAGGCGCCATCCAATATGGCGTGCCGACAATGGTGGTGCGGCGGTTCTTCGAGAACGACGCGTCGACGGCGACGCCAAAATCGCACAACTTCAGGCGACCCTCCGTCGTGATTAGAACGTTAGCCGCCTTGATATCGCGGTGAATAATGCCCTCAGCATGAATATGTGCGAGGCCTGTCATAGTTTCGCGAAAAATTACCGATAGATGCTTTTCCTCGAGCGGGCCTGCTTTCAGCAGTGTACGGACTGAGCCTCCCGCGCACAGATCCATGACAATCCAAAGCTTTGTGCCAACGAGGAATGAGCCGAAATATTTGGTGACATTTGCGTTTTCAGACTTGGAGACCTGCTCTAGCAGCGCGATCTCGTGCCGCACGTCCTCGATCTCGTCCGTCGCCGTGTCTAGGTCGAGAGCCTTGATCGCGACTTGCTGCTTGGTTTCAACGTTCACACCGCGGTAAACGACGCCAAAGTTTCCGCGCCCAATAACCTCGTCGCGACGGTACAGCGCCCGCAGCGCGCGGTCGGACCGGGGGGCCATGGCGTGCGGGCGTGGGGTCTGAGAGAAGGAGCCGCGACGGCGGGGCAAGGGCAAAGGGCGGCGGGCTAGCTGAGCTTAACGGCTTCACGCGCGCAAGGCGGGCGGCCGGCCAAAGTAGCATTGTGGCACTCGCGTTAAAAGTCGCGCGATAAGTTTGATCAACACTAGTTTGTGAATAATTACATACAGTCTCGGAGGCCCGAGATTTTGGAAGAGGCGCACAGCGCCGCTTAGGCGAGAACACCCTTGGTCGAAGGTACGTCATCGGTACCCGACGAGGAAATGGCCTCTTTGATGGCAAGCGCGAGAGCCTTAAATGCGCTTTCGGCACGGTGATGGTCGTTGAAGCCACGGAGGCAGTCGACGTGCATAGTGATGCGCGCCTCTTGTGCAAAACTTTCGAGCACGTGCGGGATCATCTCGGTGGACAGGTCACCGATCTTCTCGCGCTTCAGGCCCAAGTCAATGACCGCGTACGGCCGATTGGACAGATCGACGACTGCACGCGATAGCGCCTCGTCGAGCGGCGCAAACCCCGAGCCGAAGCGGCGTACGCCGCGCACGTGCCCGAGTGCTTGCTTGAATGCGAGGCCGAGCGCGATCGCGACGTCCTCGGCCGAGTGGTGGTCGTCAATGTGCAGATCACCGCGACATTCAAGTACCAGGCTCCATCCAGAGTGCTTGGCCAGTGCGTGCAGCATGTGGTCGAGAAAGCCGATGCCGGTGTCGACAGCGATCGTCTGTTTCGCCGTTTGTTGCGCCGCGTGCTCGGCGTGCTCCGGTGCAGCCGCACCAGCAGCTGCCGGTAGCGTCACGGCACCGCCGTCGAGTGACAGCGCCAGACGGATCTTTGTCTCGTTGGTGTCGCGCGTTATGCTCGCGGCTCGCATGATTGAAAAGAGTCAAACATGACTCGCTGGGAACGGGCTTGTACCTGCAGGCGCTGGGAGGGGTGTGGAAGGTCGAGGCACCCGATAGCGATAGCGGCCGATAAGCCTTGCCCGACAAAAATGCGACGCCGTAGCCGCCAAGTAACAAAAAACAGACAGTGGAAGCAAAATATTAAAATATAGAAACAAGCACGTGCGCGCGCCCTACGCGTGCGGGCGCGGCGTCCAATCCGGCTCAAAGCGCAGAACCTGCTCGAGCCAGTGTTTAATCACGTACCGGCCCTCCCAGAAACTCTGCTTCTCGGGAGAACGCACAATAACGGCCGAGTGCGCGTTGGCATCAGCCGTAATGTGCACTGGATATTTTTCCCAGTCCATGGCATCGAATTGCTCAACAATGCGCTTCATTGTGCTCGATAGCCGCAGCACAGGGGTATTGAAATAGACCGAGCTGTACATTTCTTCGACCATTCCGTCGGCTTCATTTTCCAAGAGCCCATCCATGGCAGAGTATTCGTAGTTGGGGACATGTGAGCCACTGCGCAGAATGCCTGCAGTACGGATCGACGATGCAACCGCCTGGTAGCCCGCGTTAATCAGGAAGGCGACGAACCAGGCAGGAATTACAATGCTTACCTTTAGCGCCGTCCAGACGAGCCTTGCAACGCGCCCAAGCCACCGCAATGGCACGGCGGCAGCGCCTGCTGGTTTTGTGTCTGCATCCTTGTCCGCATCGTGCAGGCTGCGTGCTGAGCGGAACCTCGCCTTGTCGGTGCCCTCGAGCACGATTGGACCATAATTTGATGCATAGGGCCCTTCCAGCAGTTTCGAACGGCCACCAGCGAACGGGTCTTCTGACACCGCTGCTGCAGTGTAGTACTCACACCGGCGATCGCTGACGATATTCGCATATAGCGCGCGGCGCTCAAACAGAGCCAGTGCGCGGGCATAAGGCGAGTCAGGGTCCGTAATATGCAAGAAAAGCGGAGTGCCACTTTTCTCGTACCGATCCTTCAGGAACACCTGGCGCGATGTCCGGGCCATGGACCACGAGCCGATGAAGTTGAAGACGCGCGTGGAGGTGCGGTCCCCGAGCACATTCACGCCGACATGCGGGCTCACAATTGACGTGAAGGTGCCTGGAATAATGCGATCAAACACGCCACGTGTGTACAGCACGCCGGCTGCGTAGCGCATCATGATGCCGCCCATCGAGTAACCCATGAGGGACAGTTTTGTCACCTTGACGCCTGCAGCGGCTAGTGCCTCGACCTCTGCACAGACCTCGTTGGCTACGCGCGTACCGCAAACATCAATGCCGTCGTACGTAAAATAGCCCTCATTGGAGTGCGTACGATAGACAACAATTGGCAATTCGTGGCCCTTGGGCGGCGCGGGGAGGCTGCGCGCGGGGAATGGCCCGCGATCATGAGAAACGGCACCGCGCAGGCGCAATTGCTGAACTATATAGTCAAAGTGACCAATGTTCCCCCACATGCCGTGGCATAGGACCAGGAGGTGCGCTTCGACCATGGCGCTAGTCTCTCAAGTGGCAGAGTCTCCCGCCTCGGCTATCCCGAGGCACACAGCCCAGGCTGACACACGCGGGCTCACGGGCCGAGAAGCGAGCCCGCCTGACGCACGGGGTGGTAGGGTAAGGGTGGAGCTTTAGCGATCGTCTGGTTTCGTGCAGTCAAGTCAAGTGTGGGGAGGGAGGGGCGCGAGCGGAATTGGCGTTGCCTCCTGCGCCGGTGCCATCGGCGTCGAGACGACTCCGAAGACATCAGAAGTTAGGCGTTGGTAAGTACGGGGCCGCAAACGCACACAGATAGAGCCCTGGTATTTTATTGCAAAGTATTAGTTTTTTAGCATAAGCCTAGGATAAATAAGAGATACGCACCGGGGAACCTACTTGCGACGGACCCAGTCGACGATGCCCCACATGCTTGAGCGGCGGTGGTGGTGTCCAGGAGTTGCGCTTGGGGTAGCGAGTCCCGGTGTGCGGTGCTCTGTGGGCCTGAACGCCTTGGCGGGCGTGCTGGGCGAGGCCGCCCGTGCATCAAAGGTCCGCGCAGGCGCGGGCCCTGGCTCGCCGAGCTCGAAGGTGCGCGACGTGGCCGTGCGCGGCGTGCTCGGATTTGAGTCGCCGAACGTCGCCGGCGACCCAAGGGGCTCCGGCTCAAGATGCTCAACCGCTGAGAAACTCAAGATCGAGAGACTGGTCACGCTGCTACTGGGAATGTAGCGAGGGCCAGGCTCACTGCCCTTGGCACCAGAGCTCGCACGCTCGGGCGAGAGTCGCTCCCACTCGCGCATGCGTTCCTCAGCGCCGCCACTGTCCACGGTGCTGCGCGAAGTATCGCCATCCTCCTCCTCTTCGACCACCGACGTGATCGTTTGAGAGGGGCGGGAGTTGCCACCGGCGCCGGAGCCGCTGACGCTACCGCCAATGAATGGGCTTTTGAGGCCCACGGGGACGGACTCGCTCCGTTGGTGCGCATAGCCACCGCTGAACGACAGTGGCTTGCATGAGCGAAGGTTGCACGACAACGCCGCGTCCAGATCGATCGATGGCGGCTCGGGCAGCGCCGGAGTTGGTACACTGCTGCTCACCGGACTCATCTGTGAGGTCGCTGATATCGCTGTCGAACCGACAGAGTCTTCAGAGTTACGCGCCTCAGGAGCTCGCGCCACGGGGAGGTTAATAGGCTTAGCCACAGCGCCGGCGCTTTGGCTGCGCTGCTTGCGCCGGAAAAGGTTCGCGAACGAGCGCCGCCGCAGATGCTTGGCCTTCTTGTCATCATCATCGCCGTTTGCCGTCGACTTAGTGACGACAGCAGAGGCCGACGCACGCTGTGAGCCACGCGACACGCGCGAGCCACGCGACAGATGCGAGCCAGCTTCGGAGAGTGCAGGGGATGCTGCGCGAGAGCTCAGCGTCGGCGACGGTGCAGGCAGCTCGACCGCTGTCTCGCGACCACGTAGCGTTAGTGCATCACCTGAACTAAGCGGGCGGGCGGCGCGGCGCGGCGACGGCATCGCCACGGACGATGTCGGCGCATGCGACATCGGCCGCGCTGGCACCCGCAAGGGAGACGAAGTAAGCGAGCGCGACGGGGAATGCGTCGGTGAGTGTGTTGGCGAGCGCGTGGGCGAGCGCGTGGGAGAACGCGCAGGCGAGCGCGGGGAAACATTTGTGCCGCCCGCAGCCGGCGAGCGCGGTTCAACAAACGCGACCTTGCGTGGCGATAGCATGACCGGCGGCGCAAGTAGCGGCACACTGAGGGGAGCTCCGAGTGCTGGCGCCGATGCTTGCGCGGAAGCACGCAGTGGCGAGCCTGCTGCGGCTGCGGCCGCCTCGTTCTTGCCTAGGAGCGTCGCGAGGTCCATATTGCTCAAGTCCTCTGAGACCGCGCCTGAGCGGCGATGCGCATGGGCGGGCCTGCGTCGAGGACGCTCGGCCGCCGTACCCATACTCGTTGCGCGGGCCTTGCCCTTTGTCAAGTTCTGTGCACTTGGCGCAAGCGGGAACGAGAAATCAGCATCAAAATCCATCTTGTGTTGCATGATATGAGTTTTCAGGTTAGTGTAAATCAAAACAGGTGCCAAGGTAATCTGAGAACTGATTCAAATGAAAAGCGGGAGGACTTTGAGGGGTTTCACGCTGTGGTGTTCTGGGTGAGCAAAAGAGTGTCAAAATATGGGGCTGAATGAAAGAATGTGAGGGAGAAAAAGTACAGAGCAAGTTCAATCCAAGGTTGATGAAGGATGAGACTTGAACGCCAGTTACAGGCCTGCTTGCAGAGTATCTATAGCCAGATATCTGGCCTCACGATAACTCTTGCTAGCTGTTCCGTCTGAAGCCGCTAGGAATGGAGCAGCTGCTAGAAGGAACAAATACGCACCTGAACCCGTTGGATATTACGGGGTGGGAGTGGACGTATAAATAGAGCACAAGGAGGTGCGGTTGCGCGAAACGGCAGAAGCCCGTCGAGGTTATTCGTGCTAGTGCTGAGGGTGCAGCTGGCGAAAACCCAATTTGGGTCTGCACGACGCTGCCGCTGACTCACGTGCAGCCCAGCCTTTTTCGGCAGCCAATTATTCAGGCTCGCGCCTAGCCCCGCCGAGGTTTACTGATCGCCCCGGCAGACGGTAACCGCGTGAAGCAACTTTGGGTACATAATATTGTCGCGGAGACCTAAAATCACCGCTGGCACGTATTTATTAAGCTGTCTGCTCCTGTATTCCTTGTGAACCCCGCGATCTTATCTGGTCTGGTGGCCCTGCATATGAGCTGCAGCTGGTTCATGTGTTGATCAATTTGTGCAGCCAGCCTGCAACCCAATGCCGCGAACGCGGGGTCGCCAACAACGCATACCTGTGCGTATCTGCCTGCACTGTTGAGTCCAGTTTGAGCACAAAGACCATTGTTTTGCACTTTTCTGAAGCGTTAAGACCATCGATAGCATGGTTGGTAGCCTGTTATCGGTTTGAGACAGGGGCTGGGCACAGCCCTGCGAGCAGCGATTTGCTCTAGCCCACCATCAGTTTTGTAGGCGACACGTGGAAGCTGCAGAAGTGCAGCCCCGCGGCGCAGACGCCTTGAGAGGGCCACGGAAATCACATTGTTCTGGTAAAATGGATTCGCATACATCAGAGCGACAGTTTTGCACACTATGCTACGCCAAATTTAGCCCTGGGTGGCCGGACAACGTCACTGTGAACTTTGGCCGCCCTGCGGGCAAGGGTCCCAAACGAGGCGAGGCGGGTGGGAGCCAGCCACCACATCACCATTTGCCTATCGAGCCAAGTAGTCGCTGTTATGAATTTGCTTGTATTGATGTTTGTTTGCCCCGCATCGACGATATTTGCGCTTCCGCCCGTTGTGATTCTGGGCCGGCGAAGTGGCCACAACATCTTGCGCGCACCTGCAGGTGACGCAGCTCCTGGCCTGATCACGGACGCTGCTGCAGACGGCCTGCACGGCGGCCAAGAGTTTGCAGGCGGGCGCGCGGGCCCGATCGCGGGCCACGCGGGCGGCAGCTGGGCCCCCGCAAACGAAAAGGGCCCCGCCGAAGCCAAAACAATAAAACCCGGCATTTTTTTTTCTGAGTAAACAAATGTGCCCTGGCATGTGCGCAGTGCCGCATTTTGCCGTGCCCTGGTCGTTTTGTGGCAACGTTTCGGCCCGGTTCCCTTTTCGGACCGGGCTTCCGCAGGGAAGCCGGGCCCGGCTGGCCGGGGCCAGGCGATGCGGCTGCAAGGGCCTAGACTGGGAAAGGTTTCGCCACTGGCGCCATTGGCAAGCCATCACGTGCTTTATGTGCAAGGCCTGCGTATTCTAGTCCCGTTGTCTCAATTATGGCGCAGGGGCCTCAACTCTGCGCTTAAGCAAGCGCGCTTTTGATGGGTACCCGCGAGTCCTCCCTGTTGCCTTTGTCGTCGACATTGGAGAGCCTGAACACGGCGCTCGGGCAGGCGTGGCCACCGCTGGGGAAATCCGAAACACGTGGGCGACGAGGCCCACCAGACTTGACTGCGCAGCGCTTACAGGTTGATTATTTAGTTTTGGAAGCAGCACCATGGCCTGCAAGTCGGCCCTGGCGAGTTGGCAGGCTGGCGCTGTGGCCCTCTTCGAAGCGAGCGGTCCAGGCACGCCCACACCGGCTCACGTGCTCTGGGGTGGGAGCCACTCGCGGCTAGCCATCGATTGAGCCCGGCTGAGCTGAGCCGCCCACTACCCTGCTGGAACCAGGCCCTCTGATCAGCCTGCGCGCGCGCTGGGCCCAAGCCACGCTGTAGCCAGTCCCAGCTGACGTGCGCGCGGACGTGCCCGTTCCCCCAGACATTGCTGGCCGCAGCACCCCGCGCAGCACCGAAACCATGTCGTACACAATTGATTTGTCTGCGCACGGGAAGCAATTGAAGCAGATTTACGACCGCGTGGTCTCGAGCGACCCCGGTACGGAGTGGGCGATCTTCAGCTACGACCTGGGCGCGCGCGCGTTGCGCCCCGAGGAGGAGTCGGATGGCCCGCTGCGCGAGTTTGTCGATGCTTTTGATGACGCCAAAGTGCAGTACGGCTTCGCACGTGTAGCCCTCGGCGATCTGTACAAGGTCGTGCTCGTCGGCTGGGTTGGCGAGGGCGTGCCCGACCGTGTCAAGGGCTACTTCAACGCGCACTTTGCCCAGGTCGCGCGCTACTTTGCCGGCTACAATGTGCAGCTCACGGCGCGGGCGGCCGAGGACCTTTCACCCTCCATCATTCTTAAGCGCCTCGAGCAGGCCGCCGGGTCTAAGTACGATGGCGCCGCGGCGGGTCGTGGCAAGCCGGTGCCGGCCACAAAGCCGCGCTACGTGGCTGGCGAGGAGGGCGCCGACGAGGATGACTGGGGCACCGACGCTAAGCCTGTTGCCGTGCGTGATGAGCCCACGCTCGACAAGGTGCCGTCAGCCTACAAGCCGACGCGTGTGGAGCTCTCGGGCTCACGTTCCGCGGCCAGCCGGAAAAACAATGATGATGACGAGGCGGAGGACGAGGACGACCATCGCGGAAGCCGCGTTGGTGGCCTCGATGGTGGCAGCTCGTACAAACCTCAAGGGAAAATCGACATTGCGGCGATCCGCGAGGCTGGCAAGAACTCCAAGTTCGCCGACACACGTATCGAGAAAATTGAGTCGTCGTACAAGCCCGTGGGCAAGGTAGACATTGCTGCTATTCGTGCTGCCGCGAAGAAGCAAGATGACTATCGTAGCAGCCGCGACGATGACGAGCCCAAGGCCAAGGCGGTGCCCAAGGCGGCGCCCAAGGCCGCTCCGCGGGCCGCCCCCGCGCCCAAGGCTGTGCCCAAGGCTGCTTCTGGCGACGACGATGACGAACCGGCGTTCGGCTCGCTCGCCGACCGTATGAAGGCATTCAACAGCGGGGTCCAGTCTGCGCGCCCTGCGTTTGACACCAAAAAATTTGGCGTCGCTCAAAAGAAGGCAGTCTTTGACAAGCCCGCGGGAGGAACGACGCCATGGGGTACGCGCAACACCGCCTCGGGTGCGGCCAAGCCGGCAGTTGGCGGCGCGCTGCGCGATCACGCAAGCGAGAACGGGAAATCACCGGCGCAGCTGTGGGCTGAGAAGCACGGCAAGTTCAAGTCCACGGCAGCGGACGCGGACGAGCACGAGGCTGCTCAGGAGGAGGACGACGCCGAAGACCATGAGGCTTCTGGCTCGGTTGCGGATGCTCGTGCACGCTTCGCGGCCGCGTCACTCGACTCGGCGCCCAAAAAGACGGCCAGCGCGCCGGTCGCCACAGCGGCCGCCGCCGGCAAGTCATTCAACGATGTGACCAGCCGCTTCGCGAAGGCGAGCCGCCCAGCCGCCGACGACGACGAGGAGGACGCGCCGCCGAGTTTGCCCTCGCGTGGCAGTGCTCCTGCGGCCGCGTCCGAGCCCGAAGACGAGCCTGAGGGTGCGCCGGAGGACGGTGCCGATGGCGAGGGTCTCACGGCAGTTGTCGAGGAGGCGTACCAAAAGGCAGATGATGGTGATGATGAGATCGATCTCGAGGTCGGCGAGACCATCACGAACATCGACAAGGTTGACGAATACTGGTGGCTCGGCACGAACTCCAAGGGCGAAGCGGGCCTGTTCCCCAGCGAGTACGTCCGCGTCGAGGAGCCCAAGGCTGCCAAGGCCCCCGTGAAGGCGGCGCCCGCGCCTGCCAAAGCGCCCGAGCCCGCGGCGGCACCGCCGCCCCCGGCGCGCTCTCTGATCATGGACGCTGGTGTTACTCCTGTGCCTGTGGATGGCGAGGTAGCATCA
>JANIVI010000098.1:0-20671 GCA_030555755.1 Wickerhamiella kazuoi | reverse complement strand
ACTCTAGGTGAATCAGTTATTATGGCGCTTGTGTTTTATGGCGCAGACGGCGCGTGCATGATCGTGCTGAGCGAGCTCGGCGACAAGACGTTCTTCATTGCCGCGCTGATGGCGATGCGCCACCCCTCGTGGTTCGTGTTCACGGCGTCGTTCGGCGCGCTCGCCATCATGACGCTGCTCTCGGCCGTGCTCGGCATGGTGCTGCCCCAGCTGTTGTCCAAGCAGGTCACGACCCTGCTCGCTGCGCTGCTGTTCCTGGGCTTTGCCGGCAAGCTGTTCGTCGACGGCCTCGGGACCGACCGCACGGCGTTTGCTCAGGACGAGATGCACGAGGTCGAGCAGGAGATCGAGGAGACCGAGGCGTCGGCCAAGGCCGACCTCGCCGAAAAGGGCGGCAGCGGCACGTCCGCCTCGCCGAGCAAGCACGGCTCGCTCGAGGGTCTTCAGAACCTGCTGGGCCTCGTCATCTCGCCCGCGTGGATCCAGATTTTCCTCATGACCTTCCTGGGCGAGTGGGGCGACCGCTCGCAGATTGCGACCGTCGCCATGGCTGCGGGCGCGCACTATGTGCCCGTCGTCCTTGGCGGGCTCGGCGGCCACGCGATCTGCACGGCGTTCGCCATCGGCGGCGGCCGCCTGCTCGCCACGCGCCTGTCGCTGCGCACCATGACGCTCACCAGCTCGGCCTGCTTCTTGCTGTTTGCTGGGCTCTACTTTTACGACTGGTACACGGGCGCCGAATAACTGCATTCGTTTTCCTTACGCACATAGAGTATTCCTTAGAATATGCATAATAAAATTATGGTTTACACGCCCTCCGCATCAAAATGAATTTAGCGATCGACGCTGTCAGCGACCAGCAAAAAAGTGCGATCTCTGTGGATTGAACACAGGACCTCCAGATTACTCGACCGAAGTTGACTTCAGTCTGGCGCTCTCCCAACTGAGCTAAGACCGCTTACTTGTTATGCATTGCAAACGCAGTATCAAGTAGTCAGCCGCAGATCTGAGACAGGCCGTGGAGCCGTTGTGCAGCCATGCGACCACGGCAGAGTGAAGATAGTGTACAATCGCTAGTCTAGCTGTCTGGTCATGAGCCAGCCTGAGGGCGGCGTCAGCTTGGTATAATAATTGGGCACCTGCTTGGTCCGTGTGAAGCCGCGATGCTCGTAAAACACTGCGCTTGTCTCATGTTCGGTCCAGACGTGCACAGACAGCTTGGCGAGGCCCTTGGAGCGGGCAAACTCGGCCGCGTGCTCGAGAAGGTGCGTGGCCACACCGCGGCAGCGGTACGGCGCGAGCACCGCGAGCGTGTAGATGTACACGTCCGCCGACGAGCCGAAGTCCATGCTGATTCCGCCCACGGGGATCCCGTCGACAAAGGCGAGCACCGTCGACTCGTCCGCGGCGTCCGCGAGCTGCTTGTACCATTTTTTCGAGTACTGCATGGGCAGCACGGCGGTCAGGATCGCCTCGAAGGTGCGCACGTTGCGCGCGGTGACGGGCGCCAGGGCGACCGCTGCTGGCATGGCCGGGGGCCGGGCACGTCGAAGATGTGGGGGCTTTCAAGTCGCACCCACCTTGACGTCCCACCTTGGCCGGCAGCCGCTCGAGGGTCGCGCGAGAGCTCCCGCTGCGAGGCGCGCGCGCGCGCGCGCCTCGCATCACCTGACCTGCAGGGTGATTACTTGCATGGAAGCTGGTTAGCGGGAGGCGCGCGACGGCGCCGGGCCAGACACTGCCGCCACACAATTCGGGTCCGCGTCACCTGCATTGACAGCTATCAGGCGGCCAGCGACAATGGCGGGCAGCGCGAGCCGGTGATCCGCGTGTACGGCGCCAACGACGCCGGCGAGGTCTGCACGGTGCACGTGCACGGCGTGTTCCCGTACCTCTACGTGCCCGTGCCCGCCGACGTCGTGGCGGCCGGCGGCGAAGCCGCGTTCGCCGGCGATCTGTGGCGCGCGATCGACGCGGCAATGGCGGCCGTGCACCGCCGCCCGATGGCTGGCCCCGCTGCCGCCGCGGCGCGCTTTGTGCACGACGTCCAGCCCTGCAAGGCCGTGCCCATGTACGGCTACCACGTCGGGTGGGCGCGCTACCTCAAGGTGTGCTTTCTGCACCCCGCGCACGTCGCCAAGTGCGCGGACCTGCTCGTGAACGGGCGCGTGCTCGGGCGCGAGCTGCAGCCGCACGAGTCGCACATCCCGTACCTGCTGGCGTTTTTGGCCGACTTCAACGTGTACGGCTGCGACTGGCTGAACTTTGACACGTTCACCGAGCGGCCCGCAAACGGCCGCGAGCGCTCGGCGTTCACCGCGCGCGAGTTCGACCTCGACTCGGGCGCCGTGCAGAACCGGCACCGGCTCGGGCAGGCGCTGCTGCACCACTCGTTCGCGTCGGAGCACGGCCAGGACGCGCGCGAGCGCGTGCAGAGCCTCAAGAAGCTGCGGGCCAAGGACCGCGCGCGCCGCGAGTCGCTCGGGATCGCGCCGTACCGCGGCTCGCTCTTCACGACCGAGCCGGCGCGCACGCCCGACGGCTCGTGGGAGCGCCTCGACGAGTACCGCGGCCTGATGCGGGCGCGCGCCGAGGAGGACAAGGTGGCGGGCCTGACGCTCGACGGCTTCGCCAAGGCCCTCGAGGCCGGGGCGAGTGACCTTGAGGCCGTGCCGACATCGTTTGAGCTCGTTGGGCAGGCGAGCCGCAATCCGCTGCCCGAGCTGCCCGATTTCGGGCAAAAGACCTTCCGGCTCATGCGCAAGTCCTCGCAGGATGGGCCGCGGGTGAACCTCGAGGTCACGGCGCCCCCGGAGCCCCCCGAGCTCGAGCCCGCGGCCGACCTGAGCTTTGGGTCGCTGAGCAGCACGCCCACCGAGCCGTCGGCCAAACGCCCAAAACTCGAGCGCGAGCTCACCATGGACAGCCTGCTTATGATGAGCCTGCCGTCGTTCTCCTCACAGGAGCATTCGCAGCGCGCGGACAAGGCGCTTTCAGTGCTGTCGCAGGGCCCAGGCGACCTCGAAAGCAGCCAGAACGACCGCTACGGGTCGCGGACGGCCACGAGTATTGCTGCCGCGTTCGCGTCAAAGCCCGGGCTGCTTCTCGCCACGCCGGCGCCGTCGTCCGAGGCCGTGGCTGCCACGTACGGCGTCGTTAGCTACGCGCGCCCATTCTACGGCAACGCTGATGACGCGCCGATATTTCCATTGACGTACGGCGGCGAGGAAATTCCTGTAAAATCCGCAGAGGTGTCGGCGCTGCCCGCGTTTCGGTACAGCCCGGGCTTGCCCTTCAGCCCGCTGGCGGCCATGCTCGCCCAGTACAAAAAGCGGCCGCCGGCCGCCGATTCACCGTCCCCGCCACCGCGCACCGCACGGCTGGAGCTCTCAACGCGACCGCCGAGCTTCGCCGAGGTTGCGAGCTGGCACGTCCAGCAGCCCGAGGCGGCAACCCAGACGGCGCCGTATTTGCTGCCGTCGTTCAGCCCCGTCGGGCCGTCCGACGAAATGTCCGTGCTGGCGCTCGAGGTGCACGTGCTGAGCCGCCGAGGCAAGACGCCCGTGCCCGCAATCGACGCGATCACCGCCGTCTTCTGGCTGGCGAGCACGCCCCCGGGGCGCCAGACCGAGCGCGGCCGGCAGCCGCGGCAGGGCATCATCGTGGTTGGCCCTGCGCCGGCAGCGCCCAGCAGCGAGACGGAAATCACTGTTGTGGCCGATGAGCGTTCCCTGCTGCAGGAGGTGCTGTACCTTGTCCGTGGCGCCGACCCGGACATCATAATTGGGTACGAAATCGAGGCAATGTCGTGGGGCTACGTGGCGGCGCGGTATGATGTAGTCTTTGGTGGCAAAATGGATCTGGGGCGGATCGACGACGATAATACGCTGCGCGAGTTGCCCTTCAACATGAAGATTGCCGCGCGCGGGCGGCATGCGCTCGGCCTGTGGAACATACTCCGGCGCGAGGTGGCGCTCCTCAAGTACACACTTGAGCACGTAGTCTGGCATCTGTTCCATGAGTCGACGCCGCATCTCGAGTTCGACGCGCTCACCGAGCTGTGGGGCGGGCCCGTCTTTGGCGGCAAGCGCGAGGTCGCCGACTACCACCAGGCCAGGCTGCGCTACACGCTCCAGATTCTTGAGCATCTCGAAATCGTCACAAAATACTCGGAGCAGGCACGCATTATTGGCATCGACTTCTACTCGAGCTTGACGCGCGGCTCTCAGTACCAGGTGGAAGCCGTGCTGTCACGGCTAGCAAAGCGTGAGAACTTGGTGATGCTGTCACCGAGTCGGAAGCAGGTGGGACAGCAGAACGCGCTCGAGTATATCCCGCTCGTCATGGAGCCGCGCTCGGCGCTGTATACCGACCCTGTGTGCGTGCTCGACTTTCGCTCGCTATACCCCTCAATCATCATCGCATACAACTTATGCTATTCTACTTGCCTCGGCCGCGCTGAGCTGTGGCGCGGCAAGAACAAGCTGGGGGTAGTGGCCGACTTGGAGCTGCCCAAGGGGCTCCTGTCGCTTGTCAAGGATGACTTGTTCGTCGCCCCTAACGGCATGCTCTACATAAAGGACCACGTGCGCAAGTCCGTGCTAGCCGAGATGCTACAGGAGATGCTTGAGGCGCGGTTTATGGTTAAGGACAGCATGAAGGCCAACCGCGACGATCCGCGTTACCAGCGGAACCTGGACGGCCAGCAGCTTGCGCTGAAGTTCATTGCGAACGTCACCTACGGGTACACCTCGGCCTCGTTTTCAGGACGCATGCCATGCTCAGAGCTCGCGGACAGCATTGTTCTGACAGCGCGTGAGACCCTGGTGAAGGCAGTTGCACTGATTCACGCCACCAAGAAGTGGGGCATCAAGCCCGAGGTCGTGTATGGCGATACAGACAGTCTCTTTGTGCGGCTTCCCGGAGTTACACGCTCGCAAGCATTCAAAATTGGCCAAGAAATTGCCGACATGGTGACGGCGGCTAATCCGAACCCCGTGCTGCTTGAGCTCGAAAAGGTCTATCATCCATGCATTCTTTTGACCAAGAAGCGGTACGTTGGGCACAGCTACGCATCGCCGGACACGCGCGAGCCCAAGTTCGACGCCAAAGGCACCGAGACGGTGCGCCGCGACGGCACGCCGATCGAGCAGAAGCTGGAGCGCCGCGCGCTGCAGATCCTGTTCAACACGGGCGACCTGTCGCGGGTCAAGTCCTATCTCCAAAACCAGTGGCGCAACATCCTGAGCGGGCGCGTGCCCGTGCAGGACTTTTGCTTCGCCAAGGAGGTACGGCTCGGCACATACAGCGAGAACGCAACGACAGCACAGCTGCCCGGCGGAGCGGTGGTCAGTTTGGCCAAGATGGCCAACGACGCGGGCTCGGCGCCGCAATACCGCGAGCGGGTGCCCTTTGTGGTCACGGCGGGCCCCGCCGGCAGCCGCATTGCCGACCGCGTCGTGCCGCCCGAGGCCATGATGCGCAATGCAGACCTTGTGATCGACGCCGAGTACTACATCACCAAGAACATCATCCCGCCGCTCGAGCGGCTGCTGAATCTGGTCGGCGCAAATGTGCGCACGTGGTATGCAGACATGCCGCGCCCCGCGCGGCTGTACCAGCCGCGCGCGGGCGGCGCGGGCGGTCCCGGTGCGGGTGGCGATACCTTGCGGCACTTTCTGAAGAACCAGACGTGTGTCGTGTGTCTCGGGAAGGTCGAGGACGGGCGCGTGTGCCCGGACTGCCGGCGGCGCGTGCCGCGGTCCCTATTTATTTTGCAATCGCGCGAGCACGCGCAGGAGCGCGAGGTGGCGGCGACGCAGCGGAGCTGCCATGCGTGCAGCGGGCACGCGCAGGGCCAGCTGTGCGTCTCGCTCGACTGCCCCATGTTTTTCCGGCGCGAGGCGGCGGTGGCCGAGCTCGACACGCTGCGCGAGCTGAACGGCGGTGCCGTTGTGGAGCTCGAGGTGGCGCTCGCCGAGGCCGAGGCCGAGGCCGCGCGCAAGGCGGCGGCCAAGGCCGAGGCAAAGGCGCTCAAGGCGGCCATCGCCGCCGCGCAGGCGTCGTAAGCGTTAGTGTACTATGTACTATGTTATTTAATCCAGCAGCAGGCTGGACTTGCTCCACAGGGGGTCCTGGATAAATGCACTGAGCTCGCGGGCTTTCTTGACCTGGAGCAGAGGGTGGGTAGCGACGCTGCGTTAGTCCTGATCTGATCGGTGGTGGGGGGTATAGAGGGAGCGGTGGTAGCGATCCCTTTTGAACTTACTGTCTGAGGAAGCGCTCGAGCCCGCGACGGCGCTGCGCAATTACCTCGTCCGAGAAGCGCCCGCTGAAGACCTTGCCGGGTAGGCTCGGCAGCGGCACGTTGTCGACCTCGGCCTCAAGGTAGTCCTTGAGCGCCTCGAAGTCCGAGTAGCGGCGGCGCACGGACGACTCCTTGAGGCGGAACGCGGGCACGTTCGTGCGGCACACAATCTCGTAGTCTGTGTACATGTCGCGCTTGGACCCGTGCGTGAGGGGGTTGGTGACCTCGATCTCGAGAATCGACTCAGGCACGCCGTAGATCTCGTCAAACGTCGGCTTGCGGACCTCGCCGCGCCCGCGCGCGGGCGCGGCGTCCGCCTCCGAGTCCGAGCTCTCGGAGCCGCCGCCAATGTGGTCGGGCATCGCCGTGAACTTGCGGCTCATGGCGGGGGCGTCGTTGGTGCGGCCACTTGTGGGGGAACCTGGGAGGGTGTGCTCGGGTGACCACCGCTTGGCCTGGCCATGTCGGCTGTTGCCGCGCGCGCGGCCAGCCAAACCTCCCAAGCCCCGCAGCACGCGCGCGGTGCTATGCGGCCAGGGTACAACAAACAACGCGCGCCCGTGCCCACACGCAGATCCGCTGCCCACACTGTTCCTTATGGACCGCAGCGCCCCGCGCGCGTGCTAGCATAGATGTCGGGAGGGTCTGGCGGCGAGCAGATGCTGCTCGAGCCAGTAGATATTGCGCTGCTGGGCATTGCATGGATGTACTGCCGGCCCAGCATCGCCGACAGCCAGCTCGACGCCGTGCTGGAGCGGTTCCTGCCGCTGTTTGGGGCGCGCGCTGGCGGCAACAGTAGCGGCAGCAGCGGCGGCGGCGGCGGCGGCGGCGGCGGTGACGCGCTGCCGTCGCTTGGCGAGCTGTTTGCGTGGTTCGACGCAATCGACACCGAGACCGCCGCGGAGCACGCGTGCGACGAGGGCACCAGTGAGGCGCCGCCGCCGCCGCTGGCCCGCGAGTTCGCCGAGACGGTCTGGCAGCTCAGCACGCCCGAGGACGTCGCCGCGATCATCCGCACGCTCGACGGGTTCCTGCTGGGCGACACGCTGAGCGCGGCCGACGAACGCGACCCGGAACTGGCGCGGCATCTGCACGACTCGACAATTCTCGGCTGGCACGTGCGCAGCCGCGTCACCGCATTCGACGTTCTCGACTTTGCCCAGCGTGCCCGCGTTTGGGAGCGCTTCATGCGGTACCGCGAGACGACGGCCGAGCGCGCCCGCGAGATCGGCGTCTACGAAAAGGCCGGCTGCGACGCGGGCGACCCGCCCGTGCTGCAGCTCCTCGAAAGCCTGACGGCCGATCCTGAAGAGGCATCTGGCGTCGACGTTGCTGACGGCGCCGGCGAAGACACCGCAGCCGTTGCCCTAAGTGCGTCGGACGCGGCGCCGGCCGACGCCGCGGCGGCCGACAAATTTCGCCGTGCGCGGGCCATGGCCGACGTGCCGGCTGCCCGTGCAGCGCTGTACGAGCTGCGTGACGCGCCCGGCCGCGCCGACTGGCAGCTCATGCTCGAGCAGGTGCTGCTGCACGCGTCGCTCGGGCAGATGTCCGAGGCGCTGCGCTGCGCAGACGAGGCGATTATGATCGCGCGCCGCGGACACAATCTGGGGGCCGTTGCGCGTATCGCGCTGCTGGTGGCCGACGCAATTCACAACCACCCTGACGTGCAGCTGCCCAGCACGTTCGGGACGCGCGAGCAGCTGCGTCGGTACCTCAGCGGCGCGGGTTTCGAGCGTGGCGCACCGGCCGCGCGCGCGCAGTGGGCCAACCTGCGGCTGGCTAGCAGCGTGCGTGCCGAGCTCGGCAACCCCCAGGACCTTATTGAAAGCTATGTGCTGTCCATAATGGCGCTGTCGGTGCTCGGCAGCCCCGATATGAACGCACAGCTCGCGTTCCACCGCAGCCAGGCGCAGCTGTGGCGGCGGCTTGGCAAGGGCTTGCTCGTTTCCGAGCACGAAGCGGCTATCGAGGGCATGCTGGACGCCCCTGCAGTGAGCGACAAGCCATCCACGTGGTTTATGATCAAGGCGGATGCTCTGACGCGGCACGCTCTCGACGGCTCTACCGCCGAGTCGCTCAAGCGGTTTGCCGAGCTGGCCGAGCGCGTGCGCAAAATGCCAACAGAGACACAGGCGGCCTGGCGCACGTCTCTACTCTTGGTAAAGGTGCTGCACGCAGTGAAGACGCTGCAATTTCCCCAAGCGCGCGTGCTGCTGGCGGCGCTAGCGCGCATGCCGAACCTCGACTATTACGCACGGGACCAGATCCACGCTTGTGAGGCACGGCTACTACTGGCCACTGATTGCGCTGAGGCAGCGCTCGAGCTTGCCAAAGCACGCTATGAGGAGGCGGTGACCGTCGCGCGCGACGCTGAGCTCGCGGCGGCGTGGATAAACGAGGGCGTGCGTGCGGTGCTGCAGCTGCCGATCGATGCGGGGGAGCGTCAGCGCGAGGCCGCTGCGCAGGTTGCAGCGGCGCGCTCGCGCGCCGGCGCCGTACCGTCGCTACGGTACGCCCTTGAGCTCATCGTGCTTGAGGCACGTGCGCTCGCCGAGGCCGGCCACCCAGGCGATGCAGCGGTACAGATTGCCGCGGTCCTGCCACGCATACTGGCGATACAGCACGCGCCACTTGTGGCTGAAGCGCGCGCCGAGCACGCCGCGTGCGTGCTTGCGCAGGCCGAGGTGGCGGCGGCGGCACCCCAGCTTGACGTGGGCGCCCAGCGTCCGGTCTCCGACGCGGCGCTCGAAGCGGCACTTGCTGAGATCAGCCGCGCGGCCGCATACTTTGGAGAGCACGACTTTGTCTCCAAGCACGAGGCAGCCACGCGCACGCAGGCGGGCCTGCTTCGCACGCTCGGCCGCCCCGAGCCCGAAGACGACGGGCCGGCGCGCCGGGCGGCGGCGCTGCGAAAGTCGGCGATCATGCGCCCGGCGCTCGGGCTTGGAGACGTGCGCGAAGGCAAGCGCAGCGCGCTGGCCGTCGACCTCGACCAGATTCAGGCCAAGCGGCGGCGCTCGGAGCGCGACATGTTCACTTTTGCGTAACGGGGCACGGCGCTGCTTTGCCGGCCGTCCCGCTATTAAATACAGGGCTGCTATGTACAAAAGAAAATCGGAGCGCCCGCGCTCGCTAACTGTTTTGGTGCTGGTTCGCCGCGACAAGGCGCACAATAAGGTCCCACGTGCCGAACATGATGATACTGTTTGGCACGGTGCGCAGGAGGTGCGCGGTAAGGCCGCCGTAGAGAGCGGCAAACCCCTCTTCGCGGAGTACGAGCGTGAAGCACTGCACGAGCCCACGGTACTTGGGCCGGCCGTCCTGCAACGGCGCCTCGCGCAGCCGCGTGCGCACGACCTCGTGGGGGTAGGTGATGAGCGAGGCGGCGAGCTTGGCCGCGCCCGCGGCACCCGAGCGCGCAAACCACGCGGCAAATTTGTCTGAACTGGTTTCCTCGATGCCCATCTCGCGGCGGCGCTTTTCGCGGCGGCCTACGGCCAGCTTCATGCGCTCATAAAGCATCCACTGCAGCGACGTCTCGACTGTGCCCAGATACGATGCCGACAGGCCGCGGTAGAGCGCGGCAACGCCCTCGGTACGCACAATCTTCACGAGCGCATCCAGGCTGTTTTTGTACAACCGCTCGGGCCCGCGGCGGCGGTCGAGCTGCAGGCGCGTCTTGATGAGCCAGATTGGGTTTGTGACCGTTGAGGTGACGACGCCGGCGCTGATTCCGGCGAGCAGGTGCAGCCGCTTGGGTGCATCGCGGTTCGGATCGCTGAAGTGTTTGGTCAAAAAGTCCTTTGTGAGCCCGTAGGTGAAAAAGTTCACCGAGCGCGCGGGCACCACGCCGGCAAGGTTCGGCCCCAGCCCGCGAAACAGCGCACGACCGCCCTCCTGCTGCGCAATTGTACGCATGATACCAAACGTGTCGGCGACGTGCATCCATGCCTTGCGGGCCAGTCCGGCCTGGTTGCCCATGCGCGCCACGCGGGTGTCTGCGTACTCGCGACTCTGCAGACGGGTCTTGACAACGTCGAGCGGGCTCGTGACAATGGCGCCAACCATGCCGGCGACGCCGCCGGCGAAAAAGTGTACCCACGGGCTGACCTGAACGTCGTCGACCTTGAGGTGGGTTGCCCGCGGCACCGCCTGCACAACCGGGCGGCTCACCGCCTCCTCGTCGCTCGTGAACGTCTCACCGCGGCCGGCCGGCGGCGCCTCCCGCGCAGCCAGCGCTTCCTGACTCTGCGTACTGCTCATTGCCCGACGCGACCTACGATTCTGGACCGGGAAGCTAAAGTTCCGCAAGCAGCGCTCAAGGTGGGCCGCCGGTTCCGCTAAAAATTAAGTAAGCGGATCTGGGGGGCGCCGGCTGTGGCAAGCGAGCTTTGGCAAAAAATCCCAGCCTGCGCAGTGGTCAGCCGAGCGAGCCCAGAGCAGAACAGGCTCGCCAGAGAGCTCGAGGCCAAGGCTGCGGCAGCCCAGACACGCTCGCTGCCATACGCCGGCGTTTGTCTCACCACGTTGATCGCGCGCGCCGGCGACACCTGCAGCACCTGCCACAAAATAGAGATGTTTTATTTTATTCTTAGCGTCGCAAAGACGAACTACATATATATGCAACCCTGAGAAACCGGCCACCGGCGATTAGATGTAAGTCTCGTAGGCAATGGGGTAAACGGTCTCGGGGCGCTCGCTCAGCGAGATCGTGTGGGCCTCGCGGGGCTGCGCGGGCTGGCGCTTAAGCTGGAGGCGCGTGCCGTTGGCCTTGGCCTCCTTCTTGAGCGCAGCGGTCTCCTTGACGCGCTTGACAAAGTCCTCGCGGCACTTGGAGTGCTTGACGTGCTCGACGCGCAGGTTCACGCGCTTCTCGAGGTAGCGGTTGCCCACAACCTTGTGCACAATGACACCGACGGACGACTTGGTGATGTTGTACACGATACCAGTCTTGCCGTGGTAGTACTTGTGGGGCATACCCTTCTGGACGGCACCGTTGGCCTTGATGTCCACAATGTCACCGACCTTGTAGTTCTTCAGGTACACCGAAAGAGGGATGGTACCGTGGTTCTTGAAGCCGCGCGCAAAGGCGTAGCGAGTGCCGGAGCGGTAACCGTGAGCTTTACCCATGTTTGGTTAGTGGTGGTTCAGGACAGCCGGCCGCGCCTTGTGATAGAGTCGTTTGCCCGGGAGCTGTGGGGACTTGGGACGTTGGTAGGGCACAGCCCTAGCTCAGTTTATTCGGACCTTAAGCTGGGAGTTCTGTGACCCCCACAACGCGTGGACTTGCTTAGGGCTCAGGGCTCGGCCGACCCCGAGAGACTCGCGGCCCCTAACATACTCTAGCCTGGGGTGGAACAAACGACCAACCCGTCTAAAGAGCACACTACAAGATGCCCTCGGTTCCGCGCTCGTACTCGAAGACATACTCGACCCCCGCTCGTCCCTACGAGTCGGCGCGTCTCGACGCTGAGCTGAAGCTCTGCGGTGAGTTCGGCCTCCGCAACAAGCGCGAGATCTACCGCATTGGTCTCCAGCTGTCCAAGATCCGCCGTGCCGCGCGTGACCTGCTCACCCTTGACGAGAAGGACCCCAAGCGCCTGTTCGAGGGTAACGCCCTGATCCGCCGTCTGGTTCGCGCCGGCATCCTTACTGAGGACAGAATGAAGCTCGATTACGTCCTGTCGCTCAACATCGAGGACTTCCTCGAGCGCCGCCTGCAGACCCAGGTGTTCAAGCTGGGTCTGGCCCGCTCGATCCACCACGCCCGCGTGCTGATTCGCCAGCGCCACATCGCTGTCGGCAAGCAGGTTGTGAACGTGCCCTCGTTCCTTGTCCGCCTGGACTCCCAGAAGCACATCGACTTTGCGCCCAACTCGCCCTACGGCGGTGGCCGCCCTGGTCGCGTTGCTCGTCGCAACCAGAAGAACAAGGGTGGTGACGAGGCTGCCGAGGACGAGGAGTAATCGTGTCCATCTAACCCACCCTCTCCAACCTCGAAACCTCGCTTTGGCTCGCACCGGCGCCGTGCTCTGGTCGTGACAAAATAACGTATAGTATGCCACTATAGCATAATTATAAAATCAGCATAAATATCTGCTTCGAAACAAAGGCTCAAGATCAGACGGCCACTGCCTGCACGAGGCGCTTCCCGTCGGCGTTGTAGATTACAGCCTCAAACTTGCCGTCAAGGACCCTGTGAGTCTCAATCACGAGAAACTGGCCAGAGAACGTGGGCTTGCGATACACAATCTCGAGCTTGCGCCAGTCAGGTGTCTTGGTGTTGACAGCAGCGGTTGTAAACGCGTCTTCGAGCAGCGTGCCGAGCACACCGCCGTGAACAATGAACGGATAGCCACACGTCTTGCCGCCCACATATGTGAACGTGACAGTGTGCGCAGGGTCGGCCTTTTCTGTGTACACGACGGGCGGCGAAACACCACCCTTGACGTTGAACGCGTGCGATGGCATATGCGCGCCCGCTACGGTTTCCCAGGGCCGCGTCTGGTCGAACTCGCTGCCCTTCTTGTCGAGGTCCTTGACCTGCGGCAGCTTCTGCATGTTGCGCTCGATCCATTGCGGCGAGTGCGAAAAGCCGTAGCCCCAGTGGCCTGTGTAGAACAGGCCGAGCGCCGCCCCCGAGCCGAGGCCGGCCCCCCAGGTCAGTATCCGCCCCACACTCATATCGTTGTCGCTGGCGTTGACCTCCGTCGGAGCGTGACAAAGCGTCGCGGCCAAGTGTCGGCGGCCGACCCTGGGCCACGGACGGCTGTCAGCTGCTGTCACCGAGGCCAGATCTGCGATAAGCGCTCCCAGCCCCTAGCCCCGGCTGCGGGGCGCGCACGGCGTGACCATTGTGAGCTGCCACTGTGCGGGTCCGCAAGGTGCCTACGGATCCTATTCAAAAGACACCTGGCTGCTGCAGCGGTCGGCCATGTCCGGACTCAACGACTCAATGCATGCCGACTCCTCCTGGCCGTGCTCGTTTGTGGCACTCCCTCACGTGACGCACTCACCTGCAAGGCGGTCAGACAAACGGTCGCGTGCCAGCAGCCCGCACTATTCTTCCCCGCATCGCCATCGCGCCTCAGCCGGCATTATGGGAAGGAAAAGCACAGTGCAGGTGATAAAGCATCTGCCCGGGGGCGACGTTGACCTTGGGGTTGCTCTCCAGACCGCGGCCCTCGCTTCTGCCAACGGAACCGTGAGTGGCTCGAACGGAGTCTACATCGCGAGCCCGACGGAAGATGACAGCCGCGCTTTCGTCAAGCCTGCAAACGCTAATGGTGCATCTTCACCTTCCAAAGATGATCCGGCCGTTGCTGATCTGGGCAAAGAGCTTGAAGAAATCAGTCTAACCAACGGTGACTCTTTGGATGCAAGGGCTGCCCCTGCGGAGCCTAAAACCAACGGCAAAGACGGCAAGCCCGACGAGAAGACTGTGGAGGACCAAGCAGGCGGTCATAGCGAAGGGCCGTCGAGCAAAAACAAGAATAAGAACAAAAACAAAAAAGCCAAGGCCAAGGCCAAGGCGGCGGCTGAGAAAGCCGAGGCGCTGCCTGCCAAGGAAGACGACAAGGACGGCGTCGAGGCCGGCAGCAAGTCGTACACGCCCGGCGACCGCGAAATTGTTGCCGCAGTCGTCGATTTGTGGAAAGAGGACAAGGAGGCCGAAGCGCTGGGTATGGCGAAGCTGTTGGCAGCCGTGAAGAAACGCAACCCGACGTGGGGCCTCTCCGAAAAACGCCTGAAGGCGTCACTGAAAGAATTCAACTTGACACCGAACCAGCCGCTGTTTACCTACGTCAAGCAGACTGTTTCGTCGCCGTCGCCGCAAATCCACCTACCGCCCAACGTCAAGCTTATGGAGACTAAGACGCGTGGCCTCGGATTGTTTGCGACTAAGCCTATTGCGGCCGGGGAAGAGCTGTGGGCAGAAGGGCCCCTTGTTCAGGCACCCAAGGTCGAGTTTGCCCGTGTCATGCGCTCGGGTACCGTCTGCACGTATTGCGCGAACCCATTGCGCGCGTCAGAAGGCATTCTCCTGGCGCCCGGCGTGTCCGGCGTGTCATGCGCTGACTGCCCCGCCAACTGGTGCGACACCGAGTGCAAGCGAGCCGACCTGATCCACATGGACCTGTGCCACGAGACGTTCCGCAATAAGTTCAGCGTGCGCGCGTTGCGGGCCTACGAGGACCACTGCGTCGACAATGACTGGAAGGCAGGCTTCTTGGCCCAGCGTGCTCTCATGTACAAGATCAAGAACGACCCTCGTCGCCCGGGAATTGCCGCGAACCTCGATGCGATGGCCAAGATTGGTCAGGACATCCGCCAAGAGGCAACCGCCGCAAAGGACTCGCTCGACTATGAGCAGTTCGAGCTCATGTGGAAGCGTGGCCATCAGATATTGAGCCACGCCGTCTCAGGTGTCTACAAGCTGTCGTACCGTGAGTACCTCGAGCTTGTCGGCATGGTCAATCTGAACAACGTTGGCGGGTGTCTGTTCCTCAACCAGTCGAATCTCAACCACAATTGCACACCCAATGTGTCAGTCGATTTCCAAAAGACTCGTCCGCAGGGCATTAAGGTGACGGCCAAGGTGCCCATCCAAGCCGGGCAGGAGCTCTTGGTTTCGTACGTGAACCCAAAAATGGGTGTGGAGGAACGTCGCGCAAACTTGCGCATCAACTGGGGCTTTTTGTGTAGCTGCGACCGCTGCAAGCACGAACTTGCCGAGCTGAAGAACAAGCCGCCGGCCAAGGAGGACGAGTCGTTGGGCAGAAAGCGCACGAAGAGTGTCCACTTTGACAATAATCCCGTCACGCAGACCGTCCAGATCATTTCTTG
The DNA here is from genome assembly GCA_030555755.1 of Wickerhamiella kazuoi. Classification (NCBI taxonomy): domain Eukaryota; kingdom Fungi; phylum Ascomycota; class Dipodascomycetes; order Dipodascales; family Trichomonascaceae; genus Wickerhamiella; species Wickerhamiella kazuoi. The sequence continues at coordinate 5,514 of JANIVI010000098.1, read as the reverse complement.
AGGCCCTGTGTTGACATTACGAAATTATTTATGACCTGTATAGTAGTTCTTGCATGCCAACTATCATCATTGCTCGTGAGAATGAAGATCACGCAGCACGTCGGGATGTAGGTACGTGGAAACGAACAGCGTCTGGACGCCAGCTGAGATAGGGATGGTGAAGACACTGGCGATCTCAGTGGCCAGTATAGAGATGTACGTTACCAGAAACGGAATTCCCTGTACAGGCAGTGGCGCCATGTAGCGTAGGTACAGAAAACTGAGTAGCCCCGTCGCCGCCCCAATCGTCCAGGAGCCAAATGTGAGTACCCCGCCGGCGAGGCAATCATTCGAGATGGCGCCCCATCCCTCGTGCTGAAAGAGCTTTACCGTGGCCCGCGCACCCTCCAAGTAAGACATGTTGTACAGCGACACATGTGCGTATACATAATTGTTGAAATGGCCGATCAACCAGTCGAACACGGTAACGCAGTGCGTTACGAGCCATAGGACCATAATTACCGACGCGTCCACCGCCGACGACGAGATTGTTTGAGCAGCTGCACCTGCAATAAGTGCAACAACATTGCCAAATGCCAGTATAAAGCAACCAAAACAGACGGAACCCAGAGATAGAGAGACGGTGCTGGCGAACGCTCGGCCAGTCGCCCCAGGCCTTTTAGCGGGAGTGTAATACCATGTGCCAAAGACAGAGCAAATAGTTGTTCTGATTATCGCTTTGATGACCTCAATCAGTAAATAGGATGCAAACGACACGTATACCAGACATGCATAAAACTCGGCGGTAGGCCGTAGCGCGTGCTTAAGACTGCATTCGGCGCTTTGGCTTTTGCCGTAATTGGCCACAATCATCATTCCACTTAACAATGAAAAGCCGGCAGGGAAAAAAGCACCGAATCCGGAGAACACGAAGACGGCGGGCGATTCCTGAGCCACTTTGATTGTTTTCTGCAAAATATCCGTTGCCTGGTCTATTTTACCCCGGACAATTAAATAGATAGGCAAGGTCACGACAAGCCAAAGTGCAGCAAAAGTGCCTTCTGTCCATCGCTGATTTGCATAGTAGTATGTGCCCATGGCGACTGTAGCCAGCACCTGAAAGACCATTGTGAGGCATATGAACTGCCGCGTCGCTAAGAAAGCGACCAGGTAGTACATGCATGAAAGCACTATGGCCAGCAGTGAGCTACATAGCAGCACCATAAGCGTGTGGAAGTCTAGTAGCTCAAATACGCCTGATTTGTGTCGACCCTTGTAGCACTTTGTTTGAACGTAGTCGTTCAGGTCGATGCCTGCCATCACGATAAAACCAACAAGGACACAAAACAATATTGGCAACCATAGCCCATCATTCCAACGCGGTGGTGGTGCTTCCCCATAGTCTGGGGACGGCGCTTCCTTCTCGTTCGGCATTGCAGTCGGATCGTTCTCATAGTCGGTGTCGGAGTTTGGTGCCACCATGCTATGCACCTTGATTGGCAGGTATAGTGTATATTTGGTACGCACACCTTCGTCGTTTGGCTCGCAAGCTGAGATCCAGAGCAAAAGAGATAAGTGTACACGGCTGATTGCAATCGTATGAGAAACTAATTTCTAGACTCTCTAAGGTCGGCTCTACCCACTTTTACGCGTTCACCGGCACGACGAACCGAATCGCCACAAGGCAGCACGTGACTACTCACGACTTGCCTGACGCGGCGGATCTCGATAGCAGCCCACCTCACATCCATGTTCAAGCGCGCGGTTCAGCGGGCGCTGTCGCAGCCAAAATTGGTCAAAGAGCAGACAATAATCAACTTTGCCGATCAGCACCTTGGCCTCAGTTCACTGCAAGTCCGTAGCGATGAGGTTCTGGGCGGGTTCAGTACTGCAGACTTGACCGTTGTTGACAATAGCACATCAGTACCTCAGGCGGCACCTCCAGCAGCGGCGGCAGCCGGCGCACAAGTAGTGCCGCGCCCCAAGTCAACAGCACCAGCACCAACAGATCCCAAGGTTTACGGCGTGTTCCAGGGTGATCTGAGCTTGGACCTGCCCGAGGACAACCCCGACGTGGTGAAGCTGGGCTTTGCCATGTTCCGCACCAAAGACCGCGAGCCCAAGTGGCTCGGCCTCGGATCAGAAGACTTTCTTGATCTATCAAACTTCACACAGATCGGCCTGCGCGTGCGCGGTGATCGCCGCAAGTACTTTGTGAACATTCAGGGCGACACGCCGTACCCGACCGACGTGTACCAGCACCGCCTGTTTCTGAAGAACGTTGGCGAGTGGGAGACGGTGACGATCCCATTCTCCAACTTCATTCTGACGAACGGCGGCGTCATTCAACGGCAGGAGCCACTCAACACAGCAAACATCCGCAGCGTGGGCATCGGCCTGATCGATGGACAGTACGGGCCTTACCGGCTGGACATTGACTGGATCAAAGCCATCGCTGGTAGCCACGAGCCAGTGGAGCCGCCAACGCTTGAAGAGACGCTACTGGAGGGCGATGTGAAGATCAAAGAGGAGCCCACGGGTCCATATGCCCCCGGCAAGAATCTTCCCATGGATTGAAACGGGGGCAGCATCACGCAGTCTATGGAACACTGAAAATGAGATTTATGAGCAAAGACATACAAATAAATAACGGCCAGCCGTGCGGCCGGCCTTATCATGAGACCGAAGTGTCGTTGTTCGACTTTTTGCGCGGGACGCACACTGCGCTGTTGGCACCGTAGTGTACTGCGAAATTGTGCATGTGCTCCATGTCAGTTTTGCGGTACAGCCACGCGGGTCGGCGGAACGCGATGAACTCATCGAGCGCGTAGAACGGTTCCCACGACAGCACGCGGGAGCCAATAAAGTCGGAGCGCTGCCAGGCAAAGCACGACGCGAAATGCGTCGCTGCCGGACGCAGCCACGGGGCCCGGAACCAACTTGGCTTGAGCAGGCCCCACGCCCAGCGCAACAGGTTCTGCTCCTGCGCAGCGATCGTGCCATTTACTGCGTCGCCGTCTGGGCGAGCGAGATCGGCAGTGCGGGGGAAGTTTGCAGCAGAGGCCTTTTCCAGAATGCTCGGAGAGCTCCAGAAAGGGTGGCCCTCTGTTGAAAAAAGCATGCTGGAGTCGTCGCGGTTGAGCGGATGGTCTGGCGTAAATAGCAAATATAGGTATTTCAGCGTCTCGGACAACCAGAACGAGTCCATACGGTCGCCAAGCTCGCCCGTGCGCACGTCTTGTACGGCGGCCACGCCGCACGCCACCTTGTTGATTGCCTCAAAGTCCTCAAGTGCTATGCTGCCGACCTGCAGGTAGAATGGATCCCTGGTCGCCTGGTATAGGTACCACGTACTTTCCAGGAACTCCGGGCGAAGCAGGTACCACTCAAGGGTCACGCCCATGCGCGAGTCCGTGGAGACAGCCCAGCGCTCGGGGATGCCGCCATACGAATTCCACAGCTTGAAGTAGGTAAGATGCGTCTGCACGGCTGCGTACACGTCGCCGGCGAGCACCTGGACGCCTGCCCAAAATGCCGTCAGCGCGTCGATCCACCATGCGCGCGTGTCGCCCAGCTGCAAGTCGACAAGCTGATAAAACCAGCCCGACGAAATATGGGTCTGGATGGCCGCGTACGCGTCCGTCCACACGCGCATGATGTCATCGTCGTCGAACAGGATCGCGTACTTTAACGCGTATTCGTAGAACGAGTCGACCGATGCGCCGACGCCCGTGTACCGATCGAGCCAGGTGCCCGATACAGCGTCGATGCCCATCCCGACCAAATTCAGGTCGCTGCGCCGAGCCCACACTTGCAAAAACGCTCGCTTCGCCAGGCTCTCAAATCGCGCATCACCTGTGAGCCGCGACAGGAGGGCGAACTCGAGCAGCAGGCTGCCCGCGCCGGCGCTGCACGTCTCGGTGAGCGGCACGCCGTTGATGGGCACGACGCCGTCCTGTAGGTGCACGCGAGGATGCGGGATGCCTGTGGGCGTTTCAAACGCCGGGAGCAGGCGAACGCCAAGGTCGTACGCTTTGTCGAGCAGGTGGCCGTTGTAGCCGGGGATGGCATGCCCCAGCGACGGCACGGCGGCATACAGATGCGCCGAGAGCAGCCCGCCCATGGCGCGAATCGTCGTCTCGAATACCTGCACCGTCGACGGGACGTCAAACGTGACGTGGTCGTCAACGTACGCCACGTAGTGCTCAAACAGGGCGTCCTCGTTGAGAATCGCGAACATGTCGAGCGTGTCGAGCAGCGTGACCGAGAAATTGCCCATGACGTCGTTGCGCTGGATGTTCGACGAGTCGGGGTCGGGCCCAATGGGCGAGCAGCTCAGCGGGCGCAGCTCGTCCGCGGGCAGCGCGGCGGCGACGTAGGCGTCCCAGCTGTGGAAAAAGAGGTCGCGCGTGGCATTGCGCAGGCGCTCGATGCCGGCCGGCGAGAAGCGGGTCTGCTCAAGCGGCGACGCCGCTGCCGCGGTCGTCAGTACGGCCGCCAGCGCGACCGAGGGTGCCCATATTCGCATACGCGGCCAGGGATTGTGCGGCTACCCGTGCGTGAAACTGCGTGAACGTGGGCAGTGCTTGCGTTGACGCACGGGCCGGGTGTCTAGGGTGCGGGTTGTGCGTGGGCAGCCCAGGGTGGGTGCTGCATGGGAGGAGGGACCACCCCTGTCAGTCAGGGTTGGCCGACAGGTTTCTGCCAGGGCCCAGGCCCCCCAGCGCCCAAGCTGCCAGGGCAGCCAGGGCAGCCGGCGCCCGGACGTCCCAGCACCCCAGGTCAGCTGACAGCAGCGGCAGCAGGGCAGGCGCCGGCGAGGCACCCGTCGACCAGGCAGCGCCGCTAGAAGCTGCAGGAGACGCGCGCAGATCGGGGCAAGCAAGCGTGGGAAGCAGCGCAACGGCGCTGCCCGTTGCGCAAATCGCAGGCGCCGCCAGTCCACGGGAAAGTGGCGGGAAGAAGGGCGGAATAATCCTGGCCGACGGGCGTCAGTTTGCCGCCGCTCTGACTGGCTGTGTGTTTTTGTGGTCAAGCCAGGCCCACGGCCCGCCCGCTGACCCGGCGTGCCAGCCGCGACCCCTTGCCCAGGCCCAGCTGGCCCTGGGCCTAGGAGGAGATCACGCCCTTTCCGTGGCGCCCTCGTCCCCGTTCGACTGCTCCCAGGCCCGCCTTGCTAGAGCCGGCCAGAACTGAGTGAGCGGAAACTGCTAGAGGGAGTGGCAATTCGGTGCTGGATCACCGCGCGCAGCTCTAACGCCTCGCATTTTCTCTCGCCCGCGACCCTGTCTTTAGGTGCCGCGCGTCTGAACTCGATACCTACGCTCCCCAGCTCTCCGTTTCTGTCGCAACTTCCCTGAGGCGCTATGGCTTGGGGATTCGGCCAGAAGAACCCGCCGGCGCCGCAGAACGGCGCCGGCGCCGTGGCTCCGGGCGCCGCGGGCGGGCCGCCGCGTAGAACTGGTGGGGGGCCACGCACGGCGGCTGCGTCCAAGGATAGTCGCCGCCGCGGCGCGCCGGCACAAGCTGGGTGAA
>JANIVI010000097.1:0-20716 GCA_030555755.1 Wickerhamiella kazuoi | reverse complement strand
GACGGGGCGCGTATCACGAACGACCTTGCGACCACCTTCCGGCCCGATTAGAACTGATGCAGCGGGAACCCAAAGCGGTCGACGAGCGCGGCGGCGGCGGCGGCCGAGCTCGGCAGCGCGCTGAGAAAGTGCGCGGGCTCGCGCGGCAGCGCGCGGCCGTTGGCGACGCTGTCAAACACCCAGCGCGGGTGCACGACGTCACGCTCGCCAGCGTCGACCGCCGCCGCCACGCGCGGCAGCCGGCGGTCGGCCACCAGCACGCTCTGCGGGCCTGCGGCGCGCATCACTTGCCCGCCGTGCTTGCGGAGCAGCGCCTCGAGCTCGGGCTGCAGGGTGTACGGCTCGGCAACGTCGCCGCCGACGAAAAACTCGAGCCCGCTGAAGATCCCGTTCTCGGCCACGGGCTCAATCTCGTTATCGGCAAACTGCAGGCGCAGGCGCTTGCGCCGGTTCGACGGCGTCAGCGTGCCCTGCCGGCGGCGGCGCCGCGCCGCAGGGTCGAACTCTTCCTGGACCTCCATAAACTCGGACAGCGTCAGACAGTTGGCGTAGTCGCGGTCCTCGCGCAGCGCAACAAACCGCGGGAACCGCAGCGACCACCCGGCAGTGAACTTGTCCGACCGCTCGACCTGCATGGCCTTGACTTCGAGCACCAGCGACTCGCGGGGGTCGATGATCTCGTCGGGCACGGCGCCGCCAAGATGGACCCCCGCAGGCACCTCGACACCGCCGCGCGCGCCCTCGCGGCCAAAAACGCGCCACTTGCCCTCCGTCAGGTGTGCGATCTTTTTGTACAGTGCCATTGAGAATCCGTTGCCAACGCGGCATACCGAGAAAAACTGGTCGGCCTGCTCGTTGCGCACCGCACACAAAAAAGACGCGAGGATGCCCGCCTTTTTGCCCTGCCCGTACTGCGCCCCGATGACCACCATGTCGAAGTTCTCGCCCTGGTACCCGTCGAGAAACTCCGGCTTGACCTTCACCCATGACGAGTTGCGCCCGTCCACGGCGTAGCGCGAGAGCGGATTCTTCACGACGAGGCCCTCGCTCATTTGAGCGGTGACGCGCTCGAACTCGGCGCGCACCTGCTCCGAGGTCGTCGCCTCGACATATGGCAGCAGCTCGACGCGGCGCGCCGCCGTGACCGTGGCGTCCGGCGCCAAGATCCGCTGAAGGGCACGCTTGCGCTCGCGCAGCGCGTACGAGGTCAGGTCTTTGCCGTTGAGGTGCACGATGTCAAACACTAGAAAAAGCGGCTGGAACTGGTTATTCGCCGTACCAATCGCCGCCTGCTTGATTTTGTGCAGCGAGCAAATCTCCTCATTGCGCGTGTCCCACGCGGTGATCTCGCCGTCTAGGATACAGCTGCGGACCTGGGACGACAAAAAGTCGCGGAGGTACGGCGCAAGGCTGCCGCGAGGAGCCGCGGGGCGGAATGGCGTTGGTGCGGGCGCGGCACTGGTCACTTCGTCACCCAGCGTGTCTACGGCCTCGTTGTCAACATCATTTTTCCTACCAGCGTCCTCGTTTGCGTCTTCAGCGGCCGCCGCTGCCGCGGTGTTTCCATAATAGTTCGTGTAATCCTTGCCCGTTCGGCTGAAGAAGCGCACTTCGGCACCGCCGTCTAGGTAGTGCATTTGCAGGCGCTCGCCGTCGATCTTTTCCTCAATGTAGAACGGCCGCGGCATACGCGCGATGATGCCATCAAAGTTGTCCATGGCGTTCTTTTTGAAAAGAGCCTTCTGGGGCTTGAAGCACTTCATCAACCGGATCTCCTGGTCTTTAGCCTGGAGCCGCACCTGCGGGTCGTAGAGCTGGTGGCACACGAGGCGCAAGTCGTTGGTCACGTTGAACAGCGCGACGGCGTCCGGATGAAACGCACCGAGGATCGAGCGCTCGGACACGTGCAGGTGCATGCTCCGCAAGATGATGCGCAGCAGCCACTTCATCTCGAGGGCGTTCATCTGCCCTAGCAGGTCGCGCAGCAGGTCGCGCTGGCGCGCCTGTTGGCTCTCCGCCAGCTCGGCCAGAGTTGAGAGAACATTGTCGACCGTCAGCTCGCTATACCCAAGCTGCGCATCGCGTTTCTCGATAACGCCGTAGGCAATCTCGATAAAGTGGCCCGCGGCGGCGCCGCGCGCCTGCTTGAAGTTCAGCAGGCGCTGTGCGTCGGGCGCCGACGGCGCAATGTTCATCGCGCCTACCAGCAACTTGCCCAGCAGCCGCTCCTTGAGGCGGTACAGCTGGCGCGTGCCGTCGGCGTCAATATGCGGCATCACCAGCGCAAACGCGGGGTACAGGTCGTCGCCGACTTTCTCGCGCCACTGCCGGATAAAGCCTTCAACGAGCGCGCGCCGCCGCTCACCAATCCCGACGCCAGACATATTTATGAGATGTTCGAAGAAGACGACGAGCATGCGGAACTGCGGGCTCGGCCCGTGGTTGATGGGAAGCGGGATGTCGTCGTCGTCCGGGGTCGCGGCCTCGGCGGCAGCAGAGGGGCTGCCGGAATCGCTGACGGCAGAACTGCCCTCGTAGTCTTTCGGGCCGGCAGCAATGCCTACCGCTGTCGAAGACGCGCCCCTGGCCTGCGTCTCAGCGTCGTCGTCGCTGTCGCCTGCGGCGGCGGCTGCCGCCATGTTGGGAGACCCGGCCAGGCTGCGGCGGGCCCATGTACTGTACGGCAGCCGGCGCGACAAACCCGACCAGCGCAACGACGGCTTGCCCGCTTGAGTTCGGACGAACGGACAATTTAAGATTATTTGGCGGGATTGGGGCCTTTATATACTCTAGTCTACGCTACCACACGTACTGGGCCCACTTGTTGCAGTTTCGGACGATCTCGGGGAAGACGACGCCGTTCGCAACGGTCTCCTCGACGAGCGCCTTTGCGTCCTGCGGACGCACGCGCGCGTACAGCACGGCGTCGCCATTGTTCTTGTACACGAAGCAGTTTGCCGCGAACTTGTGGCCGCCCACGTGGTTCACGTAGATGACACGCACGCCGCCGGGCGAGTCGTCGTAAAAATCGCGGTACAGCCCCAGATGCCGCAGCTCGAGCTCGAGCTGCTTTCGCAGGATCGGCGCCGTGACGCCACAGCGCTTGTCACGCTGCGTGTGCGAGCAGAGCAGAATGTAGCCCGAGTCTGGGACGGGCTTGTGCGCGGCGCTGGGATCGATCTCGGTCCGGGTGGCCTCGGGGGCGGTCACAGAAGAGCCCCTCGGGGCGGCGTCACCTGCAACGCCTTCTTGTTCGGTCGACGCTTGCGGTGGCGGCTTGACTTTGAAAATGGCCTCGACGGCCGCGACGGCCTCGTCCGGGGTCGTCACGACCCGCAGAAACTGGGGCAGCACTGTCACCGCGACGTGGCCCTCGGGCAAGTCGTCAATATCCTGGTCTGTGCCGTTTACGCGCACGGGCCCGCCGGCAAGCTCGGCGAATTTGGACGCGCCGCCGCTCAGCGCCCGTAGCGCGCGGCCCCACGGCGCGGGCTCGTCCGAGATGTCGTGCTTCCAGTTGTGCTGCCCGGTGGCCACAAGCACCTGGCCAAAGTTGCGGCCGGCCGAGCCAAATAGCTCGCTCGTCTCGTCGATTGACATGGACGCGGGGTAGCGCGGGCAGCCCGCGCAGTCCTCGTCGTGCGGCAGTTCGGCAACCGGAAAGAACTGGCCGACCTCGGCCGCCGCTTTGGCCGCGCCGGCCGCGCCACCGCCGGTGATCCCGCCGGCCGCGTTGCGCAGTTTGTCCAGAAGGCCCATTTTCGCGACGCTGCGCGGTCCTGTGCCAGCCAGTGGCGTTGCGTTGAAATACGTGATGATTTCGAGCGCCAGGTCGGTCTAGGGCAAGGGCCAGGCCCTGCGGGGGGTGGCTCGCGCGATTGATCTGCTTGATAAGATCGTGGCTTACTGCATAGTGCAGGAGGGCGCCCTCGCGAGCCGCCGCCGCGCGGAGCCCTCCAACGGTGGCTGCCGCCACAGGGGGAGCGACGAACGGTGCCCAAAACTACCCAAAGAACAGCTTGCAGCTAGTGACTGGGTTGACTTTGTTGGCAGCGCACCGGCCGCCTACATTCTCTGAGCCTCAGTCGCGCGCAACCCCCCGCCGAGATCGTGGACTTCGCGCCCTGGCACGCCTACTACTGCAGCGCTGCCAAATTCCCCGGCGCTCCGTTGTGTCGGCGTAACTTTGAGGCACCCGTTCGCTGTCCTCAACTTACGCCGTCCTTGGGCAAGGAGCTGCTGGGGTGGAGGGCGCCGTGCCAGGGCAGCGGGAGCCAGGGCAGAGCCAGGGCAGGCCGTGAGCAGACCCAACCCAGCAAACCTTCAGGCGGCCGCCTGGGTGCCGGGCTAGGGCAGTCCTGGGTCAGGGCCCGCGGCCCGCAGCCCTGAGTCCCTCGAGCCCTGGGATGGCCAGCCAGCACAAGGGGCCTGGCCCGAACCCTAGCTTCAGGGGGCCCTCGGGGCCAATACGACAGCAGTGGCCGCGGCCGCCGCGCCGCCAACGCGGAGTCTGTAGCTGCGCTGCATCGCTGGGACCACTGTTGCGTATCCAGGGGCAAGGCTTGTACTGATCAGCGGGGCGCCGCGGAATTTGCCGCCTGACCGTCCGACGCCACCACGGCGGGCCCTCGCTTAAATATGTTGGAGATGGCCGCCACGGAGCAACTTGGATTCGCGAACAAGACTCCCTAATGGCCAAGCAGCCAGTTGCACATACTAAAGCGCACCCTATTTCTGTGCTCTACTCGCGCGCGCTACGCGGGCACGGGAGCCGAGGCCTCGCGCTCTCAGAAACATGTGACCTGCGCCCCAGAACGCGGCTGCGACCACCAGCTGTCGCCTGCGTCGGCCGCATGTGATCCCCTCCCACCTGTCTGGCTCGCCGGGCACGAGGGCCTGCTCGGGCCGCCACCGATGCGCCCGGGACGCGGCAGTGCACCCCAGAAAATGATACCGCCGCTACTCGCAGAAATTTGTGAGGTGTCCGGGAGCCATTGACGCCCTTGCTGGCCAAATACTCGCACCCTGGCCCGCCGACATGGCTAGTCGCGGAGTTCTGCCCCCCGATGCACATGCCCTTACCCCGTTGTGGGAAACCGTGGGGGGCGGTGAGCCCCGCTCACCCCCACGTAATAAATAAGCGTCTCCGCCGCCCCCCGCAGCTTACCCCACATCCGTTACCCCGTATTGTCCACGGCGGTCACGAATTGGAATTCGCAACCCCTCCATTATTATACAATGTCGGAAGTTCGCGACCTGACTGAGGAAGCTTGGCGCGTCCTTGAGTCGGTTGCCGACGTGCTTATCGTCCCTACTTCGCCCGAGCGTCTCAAGAAGATCGCCCCCAATGCAACCCCGCAAGAGCTCGAGGTTGTGGGCACCAAGTCCCCGTCGCAATTGCCGCACTTCCGCCAGACTGTCCGGCGTATGTTCGCTGCGCCGAGCGCAGAGGCGTGGCGTAAGATGAACCTTGTGTTCTGGCTACTGACTCGCCGCGGATTCACGACCGGTTTGACGGGAACATTTTCGACTCTCGACAAGCTGACGCCAGCCGACCGTCTCCAGGTGCTGCTTAGCCTGCGCAGTGCCCGCATTTCGGGCTTGCGCATGCTGTTCCGCACCCTACTTGACTTGTCCCTCGTTGGCTACCTCTACGGCGACCCGCTCGTGACCCGCACATCGGGTTACGTCGATCCCAACCCAATTTTGGAGACGCTGAAGGGCTACGATCTCTGGGAGGTGCCCATCGCTGAACTTCCACCGGCGATTGGCAATGGGCCCTCGCACATTGAGGTTGATGTCGTGATCGTTGGCTCGGGTTCGTCGGCGAACGTGGCCGCGCACCGTCTATCAAAGCAGGGCCTCAACGTTCTGATTCTGGAGAAGGCGTCGTACTTACACCCGTCACTTGTCGGTCTGACAGACCTTGACAAGGATGAGCAGGCGTTTGAGAGCGCCGGCAAGATTCAGTCAACCGACGTGTCCATCACAGTCATTGCCGGTTCAACAATTGGTGGTGGCTCGGCCGTCAACTGGTCGGCGACGCTGGATACTCCTCCTGGTATCCGTCGCGAGTGGGTCGACCGTGGAGTGCCGTTCTACGGTACTACGGTTTACGATGATGCGCTGGCGTACACCAAAAAGGTCATGGAGGTGACCGAAGATTTTGGAGCCCACTCATTTACAAACCAGCTGATTCTCGACGGCGCGAAAAAGCTTGACTGGAAGGCGAAGGTGGTCCCACAGAATACTGGCCGCCACATCCCCAATAACCGCTTCCACGGTTACGGCTATCGCTACGGCGACAAGGGCGGAGTTGTCAATTGGCTCTACACAGCCATGGAGAATGGTGTGCGCCTAATTGACAAGGCTGAAGTCGTCAACATCCGTCACCGCAATGGTCACGCATCCGGTGTGGAGGTCCTTGTAGATGGCAAGCCGCTGGTTGTGTCGGCAAAGCGCGTCATTGTGGCGGCTGGTTCGCTCCGCACGCCGCACCTTCTGCTGCGCTCAGGCTTCAAGAACAAGCACATTGGTCAGGGTCTCAAGTTGCACCCTGTCACGACCATGATGGGGCTGTTCCCGCACCAGGTGGTCAACAAACCCGACGACACTATTATGACTGCCGTGTGCACGCAGGTCGACAACCTCGATGGTCGGCACCATGGACCGAAGATTGAGGCGATTCAGCACCAGCCACTCATGATTAGCAAGTTCCTTCCCTGGCGCTCGCCGCAGCAGTACCACGAGCTTCTCATCCAGTACCGCCACATCTCGTCTCTGCTCATTATCACGCGCGACAAGGACCACGGCAGTGTCGAGTACCGTTCGAATGACCCACGCGGCGTTTACGTCAACTACTCGCCCAGCGCCTACGATATCTGGGCACTGAAGGAGGGCTGCCTGGCTGGCTCGGACTTGCTATACGTCGAGGGCGCTGAGCGGCTCCTGCCACCGGTGGCCAACTACCCTGACTTTGTGTCCACACGGCCTAAGGATGAGCGGCGGCTGCACGACGAGGACTACCAGAAGTGGCGCCGCGGCTTTGAGGACACGGACTTCAACACTTACAACTTCTCGAAAGGCTCAGCTCACCAGATGGCGTCGGTACGTATGTCCAATCGCGGGCCGAGCTACGCCGCCGTCAACGAGCGTGGCCAGCTCTACGAATGCGAGAATGTGCACGTTATTGATACCTCCGTGTTCCCGTCCGCGTCGGGAGTCAATCCCATGCTCACCTGCATGGCCACGGCGCATGTCCTCTCTGGCTACCTCGTCGAGGAGATTGAGAAGACCAAGCGCGCGCGCCTGTGAGCGAAATTATGGCTCGGAACCGGTATTTAAGCGGCAGTCTCTTAGGCATTTGTTATTGTGGTAGTCATAACGGTTTATCTTCAAGAAAGGGTAGAGTATCCAGCGTGGACTTATCGCCTGCCTGATTGACTTGATAGCAGCCTGCTGCTAGAGGTCTCACAGATGGCAGCCGGCAAAATGGATGCTGCTTCAGATCGCCTGCAGGCTTATGGTTGCAGCCCCATCGGCGAGAGCAGCATGAAGATTGCGCACGGGCCCATCCACCCTCAACCTTGGTCACAGAAACCTGCCAAGATCGAGGACTGCGCCTCGGCGGCACGCGCTGCTCGATTCGTGGACCTCCCTTTTGCGGCGATACACCTTGAGGCACCGGAATTAAACCCCCGCTGGACTCCCACGCCATGCAGTAGCCAAGGTAGAGACTGCCGTGTCGCCGTGACCTGGGCAGCAGGGTCAGAATGGCAAATTGGACCAGAGCAGTAGTAAAGAAAGGAGCGGCAGGGTCAGGTGTACCAGGGCCTAGGTGGCCTCAGAGCAGCATCAGGTCAGATTCATAGGATGTCGCTATCAGCCTGGGCGTATCGGGGTAAGGGTGATTTGAAACCTGTGAGGGCCCTTGGGGCGTGGCCTAGGCCTAGACCGCAGCTCTACCACGCAAGAAGAATCGTCGTTGCTTGAAAGAACGTCGCGGCCACGACTATTGAAAGGGGCTAGCTAACTGTACAGTTTTGGCCAATGAAGCAAAAATCATAGAAATCATAGATATCTGAGCTAATTTGTTATTGTTCTACCGGCAGTCCGCTCATCAGATCTTTAAGCGCTGCCTCGGCCCCTGCCCAATAAATTGTGGTGGCCGCAACATGTTATCGATAAGCCGCGACTAGGATCACCTAACGGCCCCAGCCTGAGGCCACCAGGGCCTCGATTTTCGCAATATTTCCCGTACGCGAACAAAGGATCAAAGGCCGCGTGACCTCGCAGACATGCGACCTGCGGCCAGATTTGTGTCGCTGCAGCACCAGCGGTCGTCTGCGCCGGCTGCATGTGATTCCTCCCACCAGTGAGCACTACAGTGCGTTAGGGACCGCTCAGGACGCTCGTCATGTATGTGACGTGCAATAAACATCGCGGAAAGCGACTCTACTCATATTGCTTAAGCCCGCAGCAACTGAGTAGGCTTGCCGTCCGCGAGCGTCCTTCTCTATCCGCTGCCGCCATAGCGCCCTACGGGATGGTCGCCAGTCTTTCGACGCACATGCCCTTGCCCCTCATGCAGGAAATCGTGGGGACAGTGGACCCTGCACCTCGAGTCTTTACCCCAGCGTCATTTCAAGCGTCAACACGGCCGCTATAAGAGTAGCCTCAACGCCGGCTACCGCAGATAGCTTTTTACAGGCACGAATTGAGCTTTCTACCATTCTAGAGCCTGCAATGCCTGAAACTCGCGACTTACCAGAAGAAGCCTGGCGCATCCTTGAATCGGTAGCCGACGTATTAATCGTGCCCACGTCACCTAAGCGTCTGAAGCAAATCGTCCCTAATACAACTACGCAAGAGCTCGAGATTGTAGGGACTAAATCGCCGTCGCAGCTGCCGCACTTTCGCCAGACCGTTCGGCGTACTTTCGCTGCGCCAAGCGCCCAGGCTTGGGGTAAGATAAATACGGTGTTCTGGCTGCTGTCTAGCCGCGGATTGACGGCCGCACTTACCGGTACACTCTCAACGCTGGACAAACTTGCGCCGGCCGACCGTTTGAAGGTAGTAATGGGCCTGCGTACTTCACGCATACCGGCCCTGCGCATGCTGTTTCGCTCTTTGCTGAATATGTCTCTTGTTGGCTACCTTTACAGCGACCCACTCGTGATGCGTATGATGGGATACGTGGATCCCAACCCGATACTGGAGAGTCTCAAGGGCTATGACCTCTGGGAGGTTCCCATCACTGAGCTTCCACCCGCGATCGGAGGTGGACCCTCGCACATCAATGTGGACGTTGTGATCATTGGCTCGGGCTCATCGGGAAATGTGGCCGCGCATCGTCTGTCGAAGGAAGGCCTCAACGTTCTCATTCTGGAGAAAGGTGCGTACCTTCACCCGTCGCACGTAGGCATCACGGATCTAGACAAGGACGAGCAGGCTTTCGAAAACGGTGGTAAAGTTCTGTCTACTGACGTATCCATCGCAATGATTGCTGGCTCGACAGTTGGAGGTGGCTCAGCCGTGAACTGGTCAGCTTCCCTTGATACACCTGCAGGCGTGCGCCGCGAGTGGGTGGAGCTTGGCGTGCCCTTCTATGGGACCACCGTGTACGACGATGCGCTGGCGTACACCAAAAAGGTCATGGAGGTGACAGAGGATTTTGGCCCCCACTCATTTACAAACCAGCTGATTCTCGACGGCGCGAGTAAGCTTGACTGGAATGCAAAGGTGATCCCACAGAACACTGGCCGCCACATCCCCAATAACCGCTTCCACGGTTACGGCTATCGCTACGGCGACAAGGGCGGCGTCGTCAATTGGCTATACACGGCCATGGAAAATGGTGTGCGTCTCATTGATAAGGCTGAAGTTGTTAGTATTCGCCACCGCAATGGTCACGCATCCGGTGTGGAGGTCCTAGTAGACGGGAAGCCACTGACCGTGTCGGCAAAGCGCATTGTATTGGCTGCCGGTACTCTACGCACCCCACACTTGCTTCTGCGCTCAAAGTTCAAGAACAAGCACATTGGCCAGGGTCTCAAGCTCCATCCCCTAACGACAATGATGGGACTATTCCCTCACCAGGTGGTCAACAAGCCCAATGACACCATCATGACCGCCGTGTGTACGCAGTTCGACAACCTCGACGGGAGTTATCACGGTCCTAAAATCGAGGTAATGCAGAACCAGCCTATGATTGTTGAAAGCTTTGTTCCTTGGCGCTCGCCGCAGCAGTATCATGAGTTACTGTTGAGCTATAGCCATATGGCGTCGCTGCTTATCCTCACTCGAGACAAAGGCCACGGGAATGTCGAGTACCGCGCAAAAGACCCGCGTGGTATTTATGTCAACTACTCACCCAGCAAATACGATATGTGGGCCCTAAAGCAGGGCTGCCTTGCCGGCTCCGACCTACTGTATATCGAGGGTGCCGAGCGGCTTGTGCCACCGGTGGCCGGCTACCCTGAGTTTACATGCACGCGGCACAAAGACGAGCGGCACCTCCACGACGAGGAGTATCAGCAATGGCGCCGTGGGTTTGAGTCTGCGGACTTCAGCACGTATACCTTCTCCAAGGGCTCAGCCCACCAGATGTCATCGGTGCGCATGTCGAATCGGGGGCCGAAACACTCGGCTGTCAACGAGCGCGGCCAGCTTTACGAGTGCAACAACGTGCACGTCATCGACACGTCAGTGTTCCCGTCAGCGTCGGGAGTCAACCCCATGCTTTCATGCATGGCCACCGCCCACGTCCTTGCGGGCTACTTGATTGAAGAGATTGAGAAGGCCAAGCGTGCGCGTCTGTGAGGAGGCCTTTTAATTAATCGAACTCTAGGTCGTCATTAGCTCTTATTTTGCAACATTAAGCACACCATGGCGCTAGGCTCCTCAGGTGGCGGCCCGACCTCGGGAGCCAGTTCGGCTTGTCGCTGTAACTTGTCAGGCACGATCACCGTCGATACGCACGTATGGTGGCACGGCTGCAGGATAAAGCGCACGTGACTGAGTGGTGGGACCGCGGAGAGTCTTTATGCAGGGTTAATCTTGAAAGATCATGATTTAAGGCACTTCAGAGCAAAATATGCGAAGCTTGATTCACACCTGCAGGCAATTAGTTACGTTTACAAACATGTTGCTTGCCGTAGTGGCGCCCCGAGCAAGCCGGGTATCGCCGTGCAAGCAGCCTGGTTGGGAGTTTTTCACGCACATCACAACTATCTGATGCCGCGACGCATATAGGTGACTAAGAACCAGTGCTCACATTCCTCAGTACAACCAGCACTGCAGCGCCAGCTGCGAATAAGGCGCTCGATCCCCAGTTCTCTCATATTGGAGCGGGGAGCCTGTATAGTCACACGCAGTCTACGGCAGTCTCTACTCGCGGTACAGCCGAGTCGTTGTTGCCTAACTTCGTGGCGTGCTCCCATCACCCCCAACCCGACGACGATCTTCGCACCGGCGTCCCACTACTGATCGGTCCCTTTACTGAATCAAATCCACTCTTTTACCTTTCTTTTCTCGCTCATTACCTGTGTACGGAGCATTTGTGACGTTGTGAACCAACGTGACTTTTTGTTTCTGTTTTACTCGCACATACCCCGCTTTTCAACGTCTCGTGAGGCGCGACCGCGAGACCTCGCGTATACACCCTAGGTCTCAACTTACACAAAGCCGCGTAGCATCTGACGGTGCCTCGCTCAATTTCTTTGCAATCGAGCTTGTACAAACACAAACACAATGCCTCTGTCGTCCGTGTTGCTCCAGTTATTTGGTTGCCTGACGTGCTCAGAGCCGCCGTCGATAGATGAGATCGCGCCACCACGGCACAAACTCCACCGTCCAGGAACGCGCAGTGCCCCAGAGGCGCCCGGGGGTCCCTTTGGTCCGCCTGCGGGAACACGCGTTGGCCCTCCGCCAACACTGTTCGAGACACAGCCCCACACATCTTTCAAGCATGGCGAGGAGGCTCTGCCCTACTCTGCAGGTGTCGTCGGCTCCGCGCCGCCGAAGGGACCACCTCCAGCATCCGACACTACGACTGCTAGTGCGCACACTGCCGCCGAGCCTCCATATAGCCCGCCCTCCCCCGGCTCTCAGGTGGGGGCCGGCACGGGCGCACAATATTCCGCGCCTGGGCAGCCCAGCTTCGGAACTGTGGGTGGGCCGCCTACTCCGGGACCCACTGAATCTGCACCCAAGCGGCCCCATGACGTTGGCGAGGATGGTCCTCGTCCCAAGATATCGCGCGAGCCCAGTCGCGGACCTCTCGATCTCCCACTTGAATACGTCAACCTGGATCCAAACGCGGAAGAGGAGGAGAGTGGCATTGCCAACGATATTATTGGGCGCAAGTCCTCATATAGCCTAATGGGCGCGGGCGAACCTTCACTGTCACCAAGTCCGGCCAGTGATGGATCCGCGCCGGGCACTCCTGGGCCGGCGCACTCTGTACCATTAGTCGCCTCACAGGCCAGCATTGCATCCCCAACTGCTGTGGCGGTACTCGGAGGTGCCCCGGGATTGATAGGCGCCGCGGCCCTGGGTCCCGAGGGTCCATCGGGCGGCGCAGGTGCACCTGACGGCCCTGGCGAGCCTGACCCTGAGATCTCGGGCCAGGCCGCGCTCGCCACGTCTGTGACACATGCTACCACTACGACAGCACCCGACGAGAGCTTCGTTGATGATGCTGAGCTCGTCGCTCAACCGGAGGCACCACTGTTAGGCCCTCAAGAAGGCTCGTTGATCGGTCGCAAATGCCTTGTGTTGGACTTGGATGAGACACTTGTGCACTCGAGCTTCAAATACATCCCTGACGCGGACTTCCTGATCCCTGTTGAGATCGACAACCGGATACATAACGTGTTTGTCGTCAAACGCCCAGGCGTAGATGACTTCCTGCGCGCCGTGGGCGAGATCTTTGAAGTGGTGGTTTTCACTGCGAGCGTTGCCAAGTATGGCGACCCCTTGCTAGACCATCTGGATGTTCATCACATTATTCACCACCGTCTTTTCCGCGAGAGTTGCTACAACTATAATGGCAACTATATCAAGAATTTAGGACAGCTCGGCCGGCCGTTGCAGGATGTGATCATCATTGACAACTCGCCTGCATCTTACGCGCTGCAGCCGCAGAATGCCGTGCCCGTGTCGAGCTGGTTCTCCGACATCCACGACAATGAACTGCTAGACATGCTTCCCTTTCTGACCGAGCTGGCCTCAAAAAAGGTCACCGACGTCGCGCACGTCCTTGACGTGTTCACTGGCTAACGCACTAATGTTAATAACTAATCCCACGCCAGCTAATCTAATCTAATATACTCACAAGTGAAGTGGATACAGATCCGGAAGCAAGCCATAAAGTGTGAGCTAATGCAATAATAATTAAATACGAAAAGTGTGCGCCATTTAGTCTGAGCGCTCCCTATTCTTGTGCTTCTTGACGGGGACCGTGTCCTGCACGGCCGTGCCCAGAATGTGCTTCTCGCGCTCCTTGTCATAAGCGACGGTGCCCTTCTTGGAATTACGAACGCGGTTATCGCGGCGGCGGCGCAGCGCCTCGAGCTCCTCATTCTTGATGTCACGCGCCTTCTTGATCGCTTTGGGCATGTGACGGAACTTGGTGATCTTCCGAATTTCAGGCATGTGCTGGTAGCGGTCAACGAGCGCCGCATCATATTCGAGCTTCGTGCGTTGCTTGGCTGAAATGACGCCGGCGCGCTCATTTGCAACGGCCCGCCACAGGCGCACATTACCATCGTCCGAACCTGACGCAATGTACTTGGAGTCCATCGAATACCGGACGCTGAACACGCGCTGCATACGGCTCGTGTGATACATATCCCTCGAGTGGCCGCCCATGAGCGGGAAGATGCGGATGGAACGGTCGTAAGAACCCGTCACAAGCTCTTGGCCCGTCGGCGAAAAGTCAACGTCCATTACTGCCGCGACATGATCTTTGTAAACGTTAAGCGCGCGCTTGAGGTTGCGCATGTCATATAGGTATGCGTTGTGGTTCTCGTTAGCCGCAGCAAAGTTGAATGCCTCCATGGGATTCCACGCAATGGCGTTATTAGACATTTCTGTCACCATCTTCTGGACGGGCGACGCCGTGCGGAGGTCATAAATGACAATCGAGCGATCGTTACCCGTCGACGCACACAAAGACGTCTCAGTTTGGTTAACACGGACCGAGTTGATATTGTCGGCGCCCCAAGACATCGTGGAGACGGGACGCGAGCGGCCCGCATCCCACAATTCCAGCTTATCACCCGCAGTCACAAACTGGCTCTCGTCGCGGCAGTGGTCCACGCTGTTGAGGCCACCAGTGCCCAGGTACGTGAACGCAGGCTCGGCGCCAGCGCCGGCCGCTGGGTCCCATAGCTTAACAGACGCATCGCTGGAGCAGGAAAGCAGTTTACGCTCGGGAGTGAAGCACAGGCCGCGTACGATGCTACGGTGGGCCTGCACGGTCCAAGTCTCTTCGCGGCTACCAAGGCTCCACAGCTTGATGACACCATCGCCGCTGCCAGAAGCCATAACACCGAGCTGCGATGCGCTCTTAGCCAGGCTATAGACGCCATCGATGTGGCCGTCGCCCATCTGAGAAAGGAAAGGCGCCGCGAACACGCGGTTCAACTTGGCCGCGTTCAGCGCGCGAGTGTACTCACGTGCGCGCTCGAACGGGTGAACATCCGGGTCAAGATTGCGCGGCATACGGTTTGCCTCACCATTTCCGACGGGGACGTAGTCGTCCGCCGAGCGGCTGATGGTTTTAATCTTCATCTGTGGCAGCTGAACGGCTGGCTGAGCAGCCTGCGAAATAAAAATATTTGTCAGGGATCACGTGGCTTGGGGACCGGGTGACGTGAAGAGGAGGCAGGGCCGAGTCGCGAGCCTTGCCCTGCCTCACCTGCGAGGCGTTGGGCCCAAGCTGTGTACAACGAACGCCCCAACCCGCAATGCTTGCCAGCAAGCACGAGGGTTGGGGCGGTGGGGCATGCCGCGTGTGGTCATGCGAGGACAGCAGGTGGCGGTCGGCCGCCGGAGCAGGAGCGGCAAACAACGGTCCGGTGGGTTTCCAGACACTCAATTAGTCGACCATTCGGCGCGCCGACTCCGGATGCCTGCCACGTAGGCCGCACGCAATGTTGCGCACGAGGGTCTGTTCAGCGGTCACTCTGGCCTTGATGGCGGAGAGCCCCGAAGGTTTGTGAGGCTCGCACGCTCCAGGCGCTTCTTGATTGCCTCAAACGTGCCGTACCGGCGTACAGCCAGGCCAACCCGTTCGCGCATGCTCTCGGGCAGCGACTCGGCAGCAGCGCCGTACTCGGGGCTCTGAATGATCGAGTCGACAACAACGTACTGCACGGCATTCATAATTGTCGGCACGACCAGCATCACAAATACGATCTGCACACGCGGGTCGAACTCGTACGTCCACGAAAGCAGGTACGCCGCCCACTCGTCGAGCTGCGGGACGCCCCACAGCACGATGTACAGCAGCACCTTGGCAATCAGCAGGGCAAGCAGGTAGAGGGAGAGCTGCTTGAAAAATGCGGACTTGCGCGGTGGTGAGCCGTACTCGCCTGACATGATTTCTGTGATTCCGTAGTAAAACGCCACGCGGTAGATCCACCACAGCGTGGCCCACAGCAGGGGCACGCCGATCGTTGTGTCGAAGAGCACATTGAGGAAGTACCATACGCAGGGGTTGTCATCCATGCCCGGCTGGTCATCTGAGAAGACAATGGAGGCAAGCACGTTCAAGAAATGCAGCAGGAGCGCGCCTATGACCTGCTTGGACACGTCGTAAAGCCAGATACGCCACGGCCGGCGCGGGCGCTCGTACCTACGCTTTACCACGAGCGCTAGCACGGCGATGGCGCCCAGGAACGCCTGCAGCACCAGCGAGACGGGCCCAAGCAGCTCGCAGGTCGGGCCGTCGTCCTGGTCGGCCGGCGGATGCATGGGATGGGTGCGGGAAACAGGGCTGCGGCGAAGCTGCGGTTCCCACTGCCTGCCGCTCGCGCCGTCCGGGGTATGATGCCCTGCTGGGTAAGCAGAAGGCACCCCCCACCGGCCCACCAGCTCTGACCGAGCCCAGCCCTGCGACCGCCCAGTCCCCAGCCCAGCCCAGCCAAGCTCAGCTGGCCGCCGCGAGGGCTCCCAATTCCCACGCGTCAGCAGCAGACGCGCGCCGAGACGCGCTTGCCTGCTTGACGATCTGCAGCCCCGCGACGCCATGCCCGTGGTTCTCCCCATGGACCTGACGCCGTCGCAGGTGCGTCCCGTGGCGTACCGCGTGCTTTCAAAGAAGCACGGGCTGAATATCAAGGCCGGCGCGCTCGACGTGCTGGCCCATTTTCTCGGGCATCATTTTGGCGCCGACTGGCGCGCGGGCGCGGCCGAGCGGTTTCTTGACGATGTCGCGCGCATGTGGAAGGACGAGGACCGCGGCCTGTTCGTCGACGGCCCGCCGCTGCAGCAGATCATCAACGACATGCTGAACGCCGAGGCGGTTGACGGCAGCCAAGCGGCGGGCGCCGTTCCGGCGGCGGCCGAGAATACCGTCTTTGACGCAACCGCGGGGGCCTCCGCGGTCTCTGGGTCCACCTGGTCTGCCGGGGCCTCGGTGGCTGGCGATGCCGCCTCGGCGCGGCGGCTCTCGACCGATGCGCGGGCACGCAAGTTCCAGAAATTCCACTGGCGCGACTACTTCAAGGTGGTGAACGCGCAGCAGCAGCGGCGACTTGTTTACAACGCGGCAACAAAGCGCTTCGAAGTCCCTCCCGGCGGCGATGCTGCTGCGCATACCATCGGCGCGCCGGCGAGCCTCGTGCACCTGTTTCCGACGCGCTACCACCTTCTTTTTGAAAAGCTGCAACGCAGCGAGCTGTTCCAGCAGCCGCTCGTCGAGGGTGGCAGCAGCGGCAGCGGTGGGTTCGGCATTACCCAGATCAAAAACATGCTCGGCCGCGCCAACTCGGAGTTTGCGCTGTTCGGTCTGCTGACGCGGCCCGACGGCGTCGACGGCGAGCTGCACCTCGCCGATCCGAGCGGCAAGATCCCGCTGCGCTTTGGGCTCGGCTCGGGCAAGGCGCCGGGCTACTACTATACGCTGGGCTCGTTCGTCGTGTGCACGGGCACGTACCGCGTCGACCACTTTGCCGTAGGCACGCTCGGCCCGCCCGCGGTCGAGCAGCGCGCGGCGACGCAGGAGGCCTACGGCAGCCTCGACTTGTACGGGCTGGTCGGCAGCGCGCGCTCGAACCGGCTCGAGCGCGTGGACGCGGCGCTGCAGCACACGATGGTCCGCGAGGAGCACGCGCTGGCCGACCAGCACCGCGTGGTCGTGCTGGGCTGCAACATCTACCTCGACCGGCTGCCCGTCCTCGATGCGCTGCGGCGCGTGTTTGCCGCACTCGAGGCAGCGCCAGCGCCGCCGCTGGCGCTGATCATCCCCGGCAGCTTTATTTCGGCACCGTTTCAGGCCAACAGCACTGCCGCATACCGTGATGCGATGAATGCGCTCGCCACCCTGCTGCAGGCAGCACCGCGGCTCGCGCGCCACACCAAGATTGTTCTTGTGCCCGGAGACAACGACCCATGGCATGCGGCGCACTCCAAGGGCGCGACTCCGCTGTGGCCGCTGCAGCCGGTGCCAGCGATCTTTAGCTCGCGCGTCACCCGCGCGGCCACCGACGTCGTGTGGGCCAGCAACCCCGCGCGTCTGCTGTACCTGTCGCAAGAGTTTGTGATTGTGCGCGACGACTACGGCAGCCGGTTCCGGCGCCATGCGCTGTCGCTCGGCGGGTCCGAGATCCTCGACGCCGATGCGCAGAGCGCTGTGGAGGCCGAGCTTGCCGACGAGCGCGCCGCCGCGATGGACCTGGACCTGCCGACGCCGCCGGCTAGCGACGCGGGTGAGGAGCCGCGCTCTGCAGCTGGCGACGCCAGCGCCGGCTCTGTCGCGCCGCGCCGCAGCCGCGTCGACGATGACGAGGCCGCCGAACGCAAGCGCGCGCTCGCGTCGCTCGTGGCCGACGCGGCGGCGCTGCGCGCGCCGCCGAACCCGGATGGCCCGGCCGCCGCAAACGCCGCCGAGGCGCGGCGCGTGGTGGCCACGCTCCTCGACCAGAGCCATCTGTCGCCGTTTCCGCTGGCCGCGCGGCCGGTCGTGTGGGAGCACGACCAGGCGCTGTCGCTGTCGCAGTGGCCGAGCGTGCTGGTTCTGCTCGACCCGACGACGCCGCGCGTTACGACAACCTACGAGGGCTGCAAAGTGCTGAATCCGGGGCCGTTCCTGCACGACGGCTCGGCGAGCTGGCTCGAGTACTGGCCGGGCAGCGGCAGGTTCGAGGTGAAGGCACTGAACGCATAGGCGCCAGGCACCGGTGCAATTGCATATATAATACTAAGTTATTTAGCAAGCGGGCGCGCGCCGCTTGGCCAGCGTCCATCCTTCAACAGTCAGGGGCACCACCGCTGCTCCCCGAGGTGCCCCCTCGTACCAGCTTCCTGCGAGACGCCGGCTAGCCTGACTCAGCTGACGATAACGGCGGGGCCCACCGCGGGCTGCCGGCCTCGCTACCTGACTAGGCCCGGAACCCGCGCGGTGCCTAGCGTGTGCGCTCGAGAGGGGGGGCTCGGATGAACTTGGGCGACATTTTGGACGCCAAGGGCCGGCGTGAGACTGCGGCTGTGCCTGCCGCGGGCGTCGCTGCCGCGCCCGTCGTCCCCGCGGCGCCCGACACGAGCGGGGACTACATCCTCCCTGTCCCGTTCTCGACTCTGCAGCGCGAGCTGATGGACCCCGTCGTAACCGCGCACTACTCGGACATATTCGCATTTTTTGATGCGGACGAGGACGAGACGCGCGCGGCGCGATCCGTGCAGAACATGCGCAAGATGCAGGAGAACTTGCATCTCCTCGCGGTGCACCCGTATCTCCTCATTGAGCAGTATCTGCCCTCGAGCCTTCTAACGCGCGAGGTTCCGCATTATCTCGGCGAGGGCAGCGGCACGTTCCGCGTGCTCGGCATGCTTGCCCGCGCGGTGTCGACCCTGCAGATAAATGTGGCCGTCGTGTCGCGTGCGGGCAGGACCGCCGACCTGCTCGACGCGTTTCTCTTTGACAAGCCGGTCAACTTTTACCGGTACTCGGGCACGCCGCTGCGCGAGCCGCGCCCGGCCAAGCCGCATCTGTCGACGTTCCACCTCGTCCCCGCGCAGCTACGCGATCTGACGGCGGCGGTGTACGCGGCCTTTGACTTTATGATCGTTGTCGACGAGACGTTCGACGCGGCCGGCTCGTATGCAACGGCGCTGCGGGCGCAGCTGCGCGACCCAACGGTGCGCAAGTCGCTTGCGCCGCTCGTGCGGCTCGTGCCGCTCGACTCGATCGCCCATGCGGCCGCGCTCGGCCGCGACTTTGCCGACGCAATCGCCGCGGCAATCACGCTCAAAAACAGTGCGGGCGCGGTCGCTCCGGCCCTGCAGCCGCTGTACGACGCGGCGCTCACGCCGCTGGCGGCGTGGCTCGCCGACGCCGACGGCCCGTGGCCCCTGCAGCGGCCGGCGCCGCTCGCGCACTACGGCAAGGAGGAGGTTGAGCGCTCGCTCATGCTCGACACGGGCGGCTCCTACCCCAGCGCGGCAAGCGTTGTCGCCAAAGCCGCAAACGGCGCCGCCGACGCTACCGCGGCCGCGGCGGCCGCCGACGCCGAGTCCGCGGCCCTCACAGCTGCGGCCGCGGCGCCGCCGCTCAAGCGGCTACGCCGCGACGAGGCGTTTGCGGCGCTGCCCGCGGATGCGAAGCTCGACTTTGCTGTCGTGGAAAAGTTCAGCGAGGTCGTGCGCGTGCACGCCGTGCAACAGGCCGAGCTCGAGGCGCTGAGGGACAGCGCGAGCCACCGCGAGACGGAGCTCGAAAAGGTTACCGTCGAGATGGCCACGGTGGTCGGGGAGAATGCTCGGCTGCAGCGGCGCGCCGAGGACGCGGCCAAGCGCCTCGACAACTTCCGCGCCAAGTACGACGTGCTCGAGGAGCAGCGGCGCGACGCCGATAGCCGGTGGGACGCTCTCAAGGCGTCGCTCGCCGACAACGAGGACGGCGCGCGCGCGGTCGACCAGGCGCGCGAAATCGAGGAGCTGCGCGAGCGCGCGCAGCGGCTCGAGGAGCGGCTGGCAGCGCGGGCCAAGGACGCCGAGTATGTGCGCTCGCAGTACCAGACGGCGTCGGCCGCCGCCGGGGAGGCGACCGCCGAGCTCGGCACCGTCACCGCCGAGCGCGACGCGCTGCGCGAGCAGCCGGCGGGGCAGGCCGTGCGGCTGCGCGAGCTCGCGGTGTCCGAGCAGGTCGCGGCGCGCGACGCACGCATCGCCGAGCTCCAGTCCGAGCTCGAGCACTTCAAGGCGACGGTCAAGGCGATGCTCGAGAGCGAGCGCGTGCCGCCGACGCGCGAGCGCGCGCGCTACACAAACCGCGCGCAGAGCGTGCAGGCACTCAAGCGCGGCGAGGTGCGCGCGGACTCGCCGGCGGCCTAGGCCGCGCCGGCGCCGCGCGAACGAAAAAATCCTCAGCTATTTTGTATTCTAGTTAGACACAGCTTCTCCCACGTACAAGTCGACCGCGCGGTCCCAGCGGCCGACGGCGAGCCGCCCCGGCGCGGCGGCGAGCGCCAGCACGCGCTCGGGCGCCGCG
>JANIVI010000096.1:0-21075 GCA_030555755.1 Wickerhamiella kazuoi | reverse complement strand
CGCCGCCCGTGCGCTGCACTATGTGTCGACGCCGATCTTCTACGTGAACGCGCGGCCACACGTTGGGCACCTGTCGTCAATGGTGTTTGCCGACGCGCTGCACCGCTGGGAGCGGTTTCTCGGGCGGCCGAGCGTGCTTTCGACCGGCACGGACGAGCACGGCGCCAAAGTGGCCGCGGCCGCCGCGCGAGCCGACAACACGGACCCGCGCGCGTTTGTTGACGGGCTCGCGCCGGTGTTTGCCGCGCTCGCGCAGACGGCGCACGTCGACGTCTTCCGCTTTGTGCGCACGACCGACGAAGACCATGTCGCGACTGCCCAGCGCTTTTGGCGCGCCCTGGCCGACGCCGGCCACCTGTACCGCGGCAAGCACGCCGGGTGGTACTGCGTGAGCGACGAGACGTTCTACCCCGAGACCGAGCTCGAGCGGCAGCCCGACGGCACCTTTTTGACGCGTGAGTCGCGCAGCGCCGTCGAGTGGGCCGAGGAGGACAACTGGTTTTTCAGACTCGGCGCGTTCCGCGACGCGCTGGTCGCGCTGTACGAGCGCGACCCGGCGTTTGTCACGCCGCCGGCGCGCCACGCGCAGCTGCTCGCCGAGCTGCGCGACCGCCCGCTGGCGGACCTGTCGGTCTCGCGCCCGCGCGAGCGCTGCGCCTGGGGCATCCCGGTCCCGGGCGACGATGCGCAGGTCATGTACGTGTGGATCGACGCGCTGCTCAACTACGTGACGGTCGCCGACTCGGCCGACGCCGCGAGCAAAGCCGGCGAGCTCGGCCCTGCGGCTGCGGCGGCCGGCTCGGCGTGGCCGCCGGCCGTGCACGTCGTCGGCAAGGACATTATGCGCTTCCACTGCGTCTACTGGCCCGCCTTTCTGCTCGCCGCGGGCTACGAGACGCCGCGCGCCGTGCATATCCACAACCACTGGACGATGAGCGGCGCCAAGATGTCCAAATCCAAGGGCAACGTGCTCGACCCCGATGCGGCTGCCGCGGTCGTTGGCGTCGACGCGCTGCGCTACTACCTGCTCCACGACGCACACCCCGATCACGACTCGCCGTTTGACCCGCCGACTCTGGTGGAGCGCTACAACGTGAACCTGGTCAACAAGCTCGGGAATCTTGTGCAGCGCGTGTGCGCCCCGCGCTTTGACGTCGCCGACGCTGTGGCAGGCGAGTGGGCGGCCGCGCCGCTGGACCTTCAGGCCGAGCTGGACGCTGCGCTCGCGGACGTTTTGCCTGCGGCGCAGGCGGCGATGGCACGGCGCGAGCCCGGACGCGCGCTGAAACGTGTAAATGAACTCGCGCTGCTTGCGAACCGCTATTTCGAGGCCGCCGAGCCCTGGGACCCTGCGTGTGCGCCCGAAAACCGTGCGCAAGTGGTACGTTCTGCTTCTGAGGTATGCCGCCTAGGCGCGCTGATTCTGCAGCCGTTCTGCCCAGATGCAGCCGCTAGCCTGCTAGACCGGCTTGCGGTGGCGGCCGACCGCCGCACGGCCGCGTGGGCGGTGCCTGGCGCCGACCGCGCTTACGGAGTCGGCGCTAACGAGCGTCGCGCGGGCGCCGTGCTCCCCAAGCTCGACACCAAGACACTGCCGGCACCGTGGGTGTGAGAAAGACAAAACTTTGTACATAAATAATACATTGCACCTAGGGTGCACGAACAATTTGGCTTGATCGGCTCTGGTGCGTGCTGCCAGCTAATCCAGCGAGAACGGCATGTACGAACCACCGCCAGTAATTGCCGTCTGTGCGCGCTTGATCGTCTGCTGCCGCGTGTCGTAGCGCCGCGTATACTCGGGAGCGTCGGGTGTGTGCCCAATCGACATACCCACCCGGACAAGCGTTTCAATCGCGCTCGCCGAGTTCGCAACGATGTCCGAGTCGAACTGAATTCGCCCGGGCTCGAATAGGACGACGCATGTCGACCCGCCAAAACGGAAATACCCAAGTTCGTCAGCGCGTGTAACGCGCTGTCCGACCTTTGCCGTCACTACAATGCCGCCGACCATCATTGCGCCAATCAGCACGATCATCACGCGACCGAATTCGGGTGATTCGAGTGGAACAACTGTGCGCGCATTCAGCCCATAAACGTCGAGCGATGAGCGGATGGCCATTGGGTTCACAGTGTAGTAAAAGCCGGGGATATGCTTGGGCTCGCCAAGTACACCGTCAACGGGTATGTGAAACCGGTGGTAATCTTGGGGCGCGAGTCGGAAAATAGCCAGCGACCCGCCCTTTTCGTAGCGAGCCACGTCGTCGGGATAAGTGTCGCCCAACAATGACCGCACGCCAAATTGTTTGCCCTTGATCCACACGCGCTTGGCGTCGTCCACTGTTGGGAACAGGGTAAGCCGGCAGTCGGCTAGAGATACCGCGGTCCTCGGCTCTTCACCGTTCTCGCAAGGTCGCGCACCGGGCTTAAGCTGGCGGTAGAAAAACTCATTGAACGTGCGGAATGACGACACTGGTAACAGCACGTCAGACATGTCGAGGTTGTGAAATTTGATAAATGGCTTGATCGAGCTCGCGCTTACGGGGCTGTCATACTTGATGCCCTGCTTGAGCGTGTACTTTTCAAGCAGCCGCCGCAGTCTACGCCGCTCGACGGGCCCAGTTGCGTACAGAAGGCGGATTCCTAGCCGGACCGCGGGGCTCATTTTTTCCTCGTCAATTTGCCCTGTGATCCGGTCCTGCACAAGAATGTTTGCCGAATTTGCCCCGAGCTGGTACGACCCGAAAGAAAGTTTCGACATGATGCGCGAGTACCACCGCCGCGACGCTTGGTGCCGCGTAACGTATCGGTCGTCCAGCAGGAGCACGTCAGTTCCTGACCAGTGCTTGGATGCACAGAGGCTCACGTGCCGCATGCTTTCGAGCTCCGAGTACCGTCCAAGCTGCGGCTGCTGGCAGATTGGGCAGACGCGCAAGGCAATCACTCGCTCGACAGCGGCCTCGCGCAAGGACGAAGGAACACTGCTTGCCAACGATGTACGCGACGCACGGTGGTGACCGAACGAGCTGCCGAGCAGTCCCGGCGTACCTGGTGGCCCCAGCGCGGACTCGGAAAGCTGAGTTGGGGCTGGTGAGGTTGTGCGCGTGGCAGAAATTGCCTCAGCTGCAGCAGCTAGGCTCGCCGTGGGGATTTCGAAAGGCGCACCTTCAGCATCACTGTCACCGAGGTCAAAGTCTGCGAGCCCCTTTGCCAGCGGCACGATCTGTGCGTGTGCAAGGTGGTCCTCGATACACATGACAATTTCGTCCGCTTGCAGTGTCGGCGTTGTATCCGTGATCTTGTGGAAGACATAGATGGTATTTGTTTTGCATTTACGGCACCGGATGCGGGCGATAATGACGGGAAGAGATTTAGTATGTGGGACAGAATTTCGGCGGCAGTATTGAGACCATGAGAGTAGCAAACGTAAGTCTAAAGGCCGGATCAGGGCGAGGGCGCGGCTCGCAGCGGCGCGGCTCGCGGCGGCGACCCGCCCCGGACCGGCCAGGCTGCCCCTCCCAGGCAGCAGGCAGTGGCTCCCGGGCCAGGTCTGTCAGCAGATGGGGTGCATACCGGCCGCCAAATTAAGAACACACCCATCGCGGCCCAGTTTTCTGACCCAGAGCCCTCGGCCATGCGGATGAAATTCCGGCGCCGCGATCTGGCGTGGCCGCGCCTGCGCCGCTGCCGCCGCCGCCGCCGACGCGGGCGCCCCCGTGCGGCCGCCCGTGCACACGAAAAACTCCGCGCTCACAAGCGCGGCGACGACCGCCGGCGGGCCGCGCAAGTGGACGATCTTCGTGCCGCTGTGGGTGCAGATGACCATCTTCATCGCTATCGTCACCCTCGTGTCGCTGCTGATCCTCGCCATCGTCACAATCGTCAAGACGTCGCACTACAGCCGCCTCATCCTCTCGTCCAAGCTCTCGTCCTCGGCCGCCATCACAGCCTCCGTCGCCGTTGATACGCTGCGCAGTCTCCAGCGCGAGGTCTACTGGCGCGTCAGCGCCCAGAGCGTGTCGCAGGTGCTTTACGAGCGCCAGCACGGAAACAAGTCCGACGCGGGCTACGAGGAAATGGCAAACTACCTGCGCGACACGTTCGACATTCGCTCACGATACCGCTCGATCAATATCTACGATGTGCATCTGAACCAGACGTTTGCCCGCCTCCAGTCGAGCCCGGACATGCCGCTTCTGTCGATTTTGCCCACGCTCACGCGGCTTCTGCCGCTGCAGAACGCCAGCGCTGTCAACCTCACAGCCATCGAGGAGGACTCCTTCATCACGCAGCCGGAGCCCGCCATTTTGCTGGAACAAACAGTGGGCTTCTTGACGTCAATAACTGTGCCCATCTACTACTCGGCGCAGTCACACTACAACACCACGGAAAACACGACGGTGGCCAACTTCACGTCGACGCTCGTGGGCTACGGTACGGTCGTGCTCTCCACAGCGAACAACGTGACGGACGGACTAGCAAATAACCTTCTCAACTCCCACGTAAAGGTGCAGTTTGGCCTCCCCTCGAATAACGGAACAATGCGGGGGTTCAGCTTTGTGCGCTTCGATACGCGCAGCGACTTTGGCTTTTTCCCGTATACGGCCTATCCAGCCATGTCAGAGGCAAATGAGCTCTCAGGGGGACAGGGATCAGGGTTCCCTGACTCCGGCGCGCTGCTGAATACCCACACCCCGGATATGCCGTCGGCATCCGTTGGCTATTCTACTATCATGAGGCGCCGCCTGCCGTACAGAGCGGCAGGCCTGCCCGCCCGGCCCCGGCCCCCAAACAGGAATTCGGTGCTCTATGCCGGCCGACACTACGCCGCGCTGGGCGGAAAAACTGCCAAAGGCCCGCAGCGCGACCCTTTGGCCGGACCACTGGTCTGCAGGCCACAGGGCCGTCGCGGCGCCCCGGGGAAACGGCGTACGACCTTTGCAGTTGTGGATCCCAGCCGCCGGCGCCCTCTCCTTAGCGGCGCGCCCGGCGGGGCGCCCGGCACCACGAGTCGCTTCCCGGCGAGCCGCCGCTTGCTGCGCACCCCGTCCCTGCCAACGATACCACCTGCAGGTTCCTGCATGTGCATGCAGCAGATCAGATCATCTGGGCCGGCACAAGTTGCGGCCGCTACAAAGCGTCGCGTACGCAATTCGCACATAGCAGCGCTAAAAGCTAGTCTAATATAGTCGGTTATTTCCTATTTCCGGGTTGGAGCCCCTTCCAGTGTCCACCATGCCCCGCTATAGCCACGCCGATTCGCCAAGCTTGGCTCGGCGTCTTGAAGAGCTGCCCTGCCTGAAACCGGCCACAACGAGCCGCCAGAAGCACTTTTGCCGTGCTGCTCAAGCTTTTTTGTGGTTTTCCAGTCCTCAGAAAGGCCTAGCCAGCCCTGTCTAACCCGTCGCGACGTTGCGTACCGTCTGGAGATCTCTGGGATTGCTCGTCACATGACGTCCGGTACGTCATGAAATTTTCCAGATGGCTGAAAAACTGCTACGGCTTGATTGGCCAAAGGGGCAGAGTTCCCCAGCAGTGCGAGCAGCACCCGTACTTTTGGGCTTCCGAGGCTCGCCCATTTACGCTCGTGCGACGGCCGGTGCCCCGACGCAGCCCCCACGCGGAAATTCGCTCCACTTCGGCCACTCGCAGCCTGACGAGCACACGCAGCTTAGCTAACTGCGTGCATGGTTGCGTGCATATCGGGCCCAGCCTGGGGATACGGGTGCATTCGTCTGCAGCGCGGTAGAGCCTCCGCAACACATGCACAGCGCCCGCGGCACAACCACGCAAACTGTGCCGCTCTTTCGACAGTGGGTCATTTTCAGCGCTCTAGAGAATTCATGCACGCTCGAGACTAGTCCAGAAAATCAATGAACAGGCTCGAATGTTCTGGGCTGGGGGCTAGGGTTGGCAAGGGCCCAACGCCCATTTCGACGCAATTCCAGCGAGTTCCACGTGGGAGGTGCAGGCTAGGTATAAAGGTGCATCAAGGCCCGGAGGTTCGGGCATCACTTCCTAAGAAGAATCAGATCAATGTCTAAAGCTGTGGGAATTGACTTGGGAACCACGTACTCGTGCGTGGCCCACTTTGCCAACGACCGTGTCGAGATCATCGCCAACGACCAGGGTAACCGTACCACCCCGTCGTTCGTTGCCTTCACTGACACGGAGCGTCTTATTGGTGATGCTGCCAAGAACCAGGCGGCTATGAACCCGGCCAACACCGTCTTTGATGCCAAGCGTCTTATCGGCCGCAAGTTCTCGGACCCCGAGACTCAGAACGATGTCGCTCACTTCCCCTTCAAGGTTGTCGACAAGGGTGGTAAGCCCGTCATCCAGGTCGAGTTCAAGGGTGAGGACAAGCAGTTCACCCCTGAGGAGATCTCGTCGATGGTCCTGGTCAAGATGAAGGAGATTGCTGAGGCCTACCTTGGCGGTGCCGTTTCGGACGCCGTCATCACTGTGCCCGCCTACTTCAACGACTCGCAGCGCCAGGCTACCAAGGATGCCGGTCTGATTGCTGGTCTCAACGTTCTGCGCATCATTAACGAGCCTACCGCCGCTGCCATTGCCTACGGTCTCGACAAGAAGGACGAGAAGGAGGCTAACGTTCTCATTTTCGACCTTGGTGGTGGTACTTTCGATGTTTCGCTTCTGTCAATCGACGAGGGTATCTTCGAGGTCAAGGCCACCGCTGGTGACACGCACCTGGGTGGTGAGGACTTTGACAGCCGCCTGGTCAACCACTTCGTTCAGGAGTTCAAGCGCAAGCACAAGAAGGACATCTCGACCAACCAGCGTGCTCTGCGTCGTCTGCGCACTGCCTGCGAGCGTGCCAAGCGTGCCCTGTCGTCGTCGGCTCAGACTCCCATTGAGATCGACTCGCTCTACGAGGGTATTGACTTCTACACTTCGATCACTCGTGCTCGTTTCGAGGAGCTTTGCCAGGACCTATTCCGCAAGACCCTCGAGCCCGTCGAGAAGGTCCTCAAGGACTCCAAGATCAGCAAGTCGCAGGTCGACGAGGTTGTTCTGGTCGGTGGTTCCACCCGTATCCCCCGTATCCAGAAGCTGGTCTCGGACTTCTTCAACGGTAAGGAGCTGAACCGCTCGATCAACCCCGACGAGGCCGTCGCTTACGGCGCTGCTGTGCAGGCCGCTATTCTGACCGGTGACAAGTCGTCGAAGACTCAGGACCTCCTGCTGCTGGATGTCGCTCCCCTGTCGATGGGTATTGAGACCGCCGGTGGTGTCATGACCACGCTGATTCCCCGCAACAGCACCATCCCCACCAAGAAGTCGGAGACTTTCTCGACTTACGCTGACAACCAGCCTGGTGTGCTGATCCAGGTGTTTGAGGGTGAGCGTACCAAGACCAAGGACAACAACCTGCTTGGTAAGTTCGAGCTTACGGGCATTCCCCCGGCCCCCCGCGGTGTTCCTCAGATTGAGGTCACCTTCGACATCGACGCGAACGGTATCCTGAACGTGTCGGCTGTTGAGAAGGGCACCGGCAAGTCGGAGAAGATCACCATCACCAACGACAAGGGTCGCCTGTCTGCTGAGGACATTGAGCGCATGGTCTCTGAGGCCGAGAAGTACAAGGAGGACGACGAGAAGGAGCTTGCCCGTGTGCAGGCCAAGAACGGCCTGGAGTCGTACGCCTACTCGCTCAAGAACTCGATCTCGGAGGACAAGTTCAAGGAGAAGGTCGACGAGGCCGACCGCACCAAGCTCGAGACCGCGATCAACGAGACCATCGAGTGGCTTGACAGCAACCAGTCGGGTGCCACTGACGAGTACGCTGACCGCCAGAAGGAGCTCGAGGGTGTTGCCAACCCGATCATGATGAAGTTCTACGGTCAGGAGGGCGGCGCTCCCGGCGGTGTTCCCGGCGGCTTCCCTGGCGGTGCCCCCGGCGGCGCCCCGGGTGCCGGCGGCGATGACGGCCCTACTGTCGAGGAGGTCGACTAAACTCCCGGCTAAGACTCACATAGCTATATAGCCTACACATCATTGTAATTCAAACGCATTCCCTTTAGACCGTCTTTGCAAGCTGCGCAAACTGTACAAGGGATACATCGCGGCCCCCACCTCCGCGCCTCGGTTACCCCACACTCTTGACTCAGCTCACCTCGCCATGGCAGACGGCGACGGCGAGGCCTGCGTGTTTTGCGAGATCGCTACGGCGAACCCGCCGAACACGACGGCACCGGCGCCCGACGTCCTACTGGCAAACGAGCACGTGTTGGCGTTTCTGGATATCCAGCCGCTGGTGTCGTCGCACGCGCACGTGCTCGTCGTCCCGAGGAAGCACTACGCGACCCTCGACGAGCTCGCCGAGGATGCCGAGGCCGCCCGCGAGCTCGGCCTGTGGCTGCCGCGCGTCGCGCGCGCTGCGCTGGCGGCCACGGGCGGCTCCGCGTTCAACATTGTCCAGAACAACGGCGCACGCGCCGGCCAGATTGTCCCGCACGTGCACTTTCACGTGGTCATCCGGGACCCGGCGGACCCGCACGGCTCGACGGTCGCCGCGCTGGTCGACAAGGCCAAAGACGCGTTCCGGCTGCTCGACCGGATCACTTTCGGCGCGCAGGTGTTTGGCCGCGGGCAGCGCACGGACCTCGCGAGCCCGGCGCTCGCCGCGCGCCTGCGCAGTTTATTGTGATGTTGCATGCGCAATTATAGCTATGTAGCAGGGTATCTCATGCGTTTACGCAGCATGCGAGGGGGGTTTAAGCGCAGATTGCCTAGAGTTCAGCAGGATGATTTGTGTGAGCAGCGCCGTTTGCGCGCGCTACCGGCTGGTTGTGAGAGGTGGGCGGGCGGCCACCGCGGCCGCCGCAGCCGCCGCTATTGCTCGTCCGGGTCGCGGCCGAGCAGGTCGCCGGGGATGTGCGGCGCAAACTCGGTGTGGTGCTGCTCGGCCCATGCGCGCGCAACTAGCGACGCCTTCATGAAGACCTTGGAAGCATATTTGCGGAAAAAGTCCGCGTGTGTCGTCGGGCCGGCCAGGTAGTCGACAATCACCGCCATTAGCGGCAGCAGTGCCTCGCGCGTGCAGCCGCCCGAGTAGTATACAAGGTTGCCGTTCCACGGGCCCGACTCGCCGAGCATCTCTCGCGAGAGGCACATGGCGGCTGCGGCAACGTCGCTGGCCCGGAAGGGCATGAGCCGCGGCTCGACCAGCGAGACGTCCAGCAGGTACTTGGCGACGGTGCGCGTGCGCACATTGTAGCCGTCGGCTTTGGAGATGCGGCGCAGAAAGTTCATGGGATTCGGGTAGCCGAGGTCAAAGTCGAGAGCCCGCAGCACCTCACGCTCCATGTCGAGCACCTCGCTCTTGGTGCGGTTGCACGAATGGCTGTAGTTGACCACTGAGGGGCTGAAGACCTCCTCGTATTTGGCCGCAATAAATAAACACGTCACGCCTGCCAGCTGCAGGCTGCCCAGCGGTGTCTCCACCCGCTCGAGATAGCGGTCGAGCAGGTTGATTGCCAGCAGCAGCGTCTCGGCCAGCAGCCGGAACTGCGAGTGCAGGTGGATCATCCAGTTCACCAAAATGCCGCGGACCTTCCACCGCAGCTCGGGCTGCCGCAGCATGTAGCCCGGATCCGCCACATAGCGCTCTTGTTGCGCATAGAGCAAGGCGAAGATCTCCGCCGAGTACTCGGGCACCATGAGGGGGTCGGCCGCGTCCTCGGAGTCGAGGTCGTCGTGGAGGACATTCGTCGCTAGCGGAATCGCGCGAAACACGTTTGCCCGGGGCTTTTTCGTCAGCGGCTCAGGGGTGGCGCGCTTCGCAGCGGGCTCGGCGGCCGCTGCCTCTTCTGCGAGCGCGCGTTTGCTTGGTAGCGTCTCCACAGGGGCCAGAGGCTGTGCGGGCGCGAGCCTCCTGGCAGCGGACGCGGCCGGCGCGTCGTTTGCGGCATTCTCCTTGTCTTGTAGTTGAGGCGCGGGCTGTGCGCGCCCGCCCGCGGGCCCGTTTGTGTTGCGCGAGACTTGGCCGAGTGGCGCGCGCGCGCCGTCGCGGGCGGCGCCGCGTTTGCGGCGGTCGGCGTCCGCAGCATCTGCCAGCGCGTTCTCGTCGCCTGGCAAGGCGCGCGGGTGCGCTGCGTGGCTCATTTGTGAGTCCTGCCCGTCCTTTGCCGGATGTATGAGGTCGCCAGGTGCTTTACCTAAGTCGCGTCGCGGCACGTAACGCGCTCACGCGCCCGGGCCCACAGGGTGGTCCCAGCAGGCTGCCCTGGCAGCGCCCTGGCGCTGCCCTGGGTGGGCCCCCATTTCCGATCGTCCAAGCTGGGAGACGCGGGTCGTCAGGGCCACCAGCCTGGAATGCGCGCGTGGGTAGGAAGGGGCCGGGCAAAATATGCGGCGCGGGCCAGCGCGTAAAAGAGAAATTCCAGCGAGGAGGAATTGCAATTTTGCTCCACTAAATAAATAATAACGCTATGTGCGATGCCTGGTGCAATATAAATAGACGGCCGCGGTATTGGGGGGGCTCACGCGACCCCCTCGCCGAAAGAATCGGCATAAGGGCGAGGGCAGCGTGTGGGGGAAGGCCAGGCACTAACAGTGACGGCGGCGATGGAGGACCATAGACTTAGGTCGCAAATGGTTCCAGCGCTTGACCAGCTACTTGCCCAGCCGCTTCCCAGGCCGCTTCCCGGGTTCTTTTGTACGCCTCGTTGAAATAGTCCCGGAGCTGTGCAACACCCTCGCCGCTGAAAACGCAGAATGTACTCTGCTGGTGATCGTTCAGCCCGGGCGGCGGCGCGCGACAGAACTGCGTGTACTCACGTCGGCTGAACGTTGAGATGCCGGTCAGACTCAGGTGGGTGAGGCGCGGCGCAGAGTTCACGAGCTTCATCACTGCCTGCTCAGTGATATTTTGGCAGTACGACAAATGGATCCGCTCTAGTGTATTCTCTTCGCGGCTGCGCTCCGTCAACGCGATGATGCCCATGTCGTTAATCTGCACGCACTTGACGAGTCCAATCCGACGCAGGCGCGGTAGCGCGCTCAGGTAGCGTACCGTTGCATTCGTGAGCTGGGCACAGTTGGCCACATCAATGTACTGTAGCCGTGCGCAACGCTTGGCCACGAACTCGACGCCGCGGTCGCTAATTAGGTTGCAGTGGCCCATGTGCAGGTAGTGCAGCGAAAGCTCAAGCCGTGACAGCATTTTTAGCGCCGAGTCCGTCATGCGTGGGCAGCGCCCGAGCGCAACATGATGCAGACGAGGGGCCAGAGCCACGAGGCGCTCGACAGCGACGTCGCTGAGATTTGCGCATGAGCTTACGTCGACCAGGCGGAGGTTGGCGCACGCGTTCGCGTCGATGCGCCCTGTCTCCTGCCACTGCGATGGGCTGTCGTCGCCGTCACTCACAGCTGGCGGCACGGCGAATGCGTCGTCCGTCAGTCCGCGGTGACCCGTCAGCCGCAGCTCCCGAAGCGAGCGCAGCTTGGTCAGAATTTCACGTACAGTCTCATCCAGGATGCCCGGGCCCTCATTCTCGATGCTCTGCGAAAGGTCGAGCTCAACAATGCCACGGCAGTTCCACACAAGAGCAAGAACACCCGCATCCGATACAATCGGGCAGTTGGCCAGCTTGATGCGCCGGAGCATATGGCACGAGTTGGCCAGGCGAATGACGCCCGTATCCGTGAGGGCGGAGCAAGAAACAGCGTACAGACCCTGCAACCAGCGACAGGTATGCGCGAGCATCGCCAGAGTGTCGTCGTCAATCGCCTCGATCTGCGACACGTCAATACTTGTCATGTTGCGGTTTCGCGATATAAGCGCTCCAACGTCGTCCTTGCTCAGGTCTTTGGCGCCTGTCAACACAAGCCGCTCCAGGTTGCTACAGTTCGCTGTAAATGAGACAAGCAGCTCACCTCGTACAGCGTCTGCAACCTGTGTGAGATTCAGGCGCCTGATCATCTGGCCATAGTTGGCCGTTGGGGATGGGGCGGCAAGCACCGCGCAGATCTCCTCCAGGCGAGCCGGCTCTGGGAGGGCCGGCCGCACCCACAGGTCGTCCACGCACATGTCAAACCAGCGCCGCTGCGTCTCCAGAAAGTTGTGTTTGTCGCGTTTCTTTTCAATGAACGCGTAGATTTTGGGAACCAACTCGGCCGGCAGGTCGTTGATGTGGCGCGCGCGCCGCAGCCGGGGGTACTGGACGTCATTGAGCTCCACGTCCGTCTCGCCAGATGACATTGGCTCCGAGCCGGTCTCCCCCCATTCCGACGGCGCCAACTCCGCCACCGCCGCGTCGACCATTTCCACTTCCCCCTCTGCCGCTATCAGCATCAGTGTGGATGATGACAAACGGGGGCTGCCGAAGAGCGCGGCAGAACTCTCCCAAAATGGTGGGGGCGGCGCACGGTTGACAGCTTGGGAGCGCACCATGCGGCGGTATATTTAGTAGTCCGAGTGTCCATTTGGCGTGGAACTGCGTCTACGCTGGCTGGTAGCTTCTCTTCTCCCAGCCTGCACCCGAAATGTAGCTTGCTTTGTCTGGCGTATGTGCAACCCCTATGTGGCGGCTATTCGCCGTCAGAGACCACTCCGCAAAACGGCGGATGACTATCCGCCGGCGAGGGCAAGGGCAGGGAAGCGAGGCGCCTGCAGCCGTGGGCGCAGGTCCCAGGCTCGCGTGACCCCC
Source organism: Wickerhamiella kazuoi (assembly GCA_030555755.1). NCBI lineage: Eukaryota > Fungi > Ascomycota > Dipodascomycetes > Dipodascales > Trichomonascaceae > Wickerhamiella > Wickerhamiella kazuoi. The sequence goes on along the minus strand of JANIVI010000096.1, from coordinate 8,404 downwards.
GGACGCAGTTACGGTGGAATAAGACTTGCCTGGAGGGAAATTCAGTGGACGGTGGACTGTTACCCATGAACATGTGTATGGGCATGTGTCTGCGAGCTGTTTGGCTGGATGTGAAGAATGAACTGAACGCCTTGTGCAACCTAAGTTAGACGCGTAGGTCTTTACGCCTAGCTCGTCTGACAGGCTCAGTTCTGGTTTCGAGAACAAGGATGAAGACTAGTCGAGTCAAAAGAGGGGGTTAACATTAAAAGAGCCTAAATGGATGTCTGGACCACTAACAACGTGCTGCGACCACGTTTTGCGCGGCTTGCATAGGCGGCTCACGAGCCGACTTGAGCCAACCACTCGTAGGCAGATATACGGTGATATTGATTGTCATCCACACCACAGTGCGGGCAAAGAGCGAGAATAAATGCAGACGAGCTTGCACACTAGTGCCTGCCCGCACCCGGCTCAGCCGTACCTACCTACCCCGGGCTCGTGCACGGCCCTAACCCACACAACACGTCGCGGCCTCCCTCCTTCCCCTGTGCTGTCCTCTCAAGCTCCCACTCGCGCTGACACTAGCCATTGCCCCCTCACCATGGACCTGCTCACCAAGTTCGAGAGCAAGTCCTCGAGCGCCAAGGCGATCGCGTTCCATCCGCGGCGGCCATGGATTCTCGTTGCGCTGTACTCGTCGACAGTGCAGCTGTGGGACTACCGCATGGGCTCGGTCATCGCGCGGTTTGAGGGCCACGAGGGCCCCGTGCGCTGCGTCGACTTCCACCCGTCCCAGCAGATGTTCGTGTCGTGCGGCGACGACTCGACCGTGCGCGTGTGGTCGCTGCAGACGCGGAAAGAGCTGTTCACGCTGCACGGTCACTTTGACTACGTGCGCACCGCGTTCTTCCACCCAGACCTGCCGTGGATCATCTCCGCGTCGGACGACCAGACGATCCGCATCTGGAACTGGCAGAACCGCAAGCAGATCGCCATTCTGACCGGACACAACCACTGGGTCACTTGCGCGCAGTTCCACCCGACGAACGACCTTGTTGTGTCGTCCTCGCTCGATACGGAGGTCCGCGTGTGGGACATCTCGGGCCTGCGCAAGAAGCACTCGGCGCCGGCGCAGATGCTCGACGGCGGCCACCCGGGCGGGCCCGCGGGCATCGGCATGGGCATGGCGCCGCCCAGCCAGGAGCAGGACGCGTTCGGCGCGCCGACCGTGCAGGTCAAGTGGGTGCTCGAGGGCCACGACCGCGGCGTGAACTGGGCGGCGTTCCACCCGACACTGCCGCTCATTGTGTCGGCTGGTGACGACCGCGTTCTCAAGGTATGGCGCACGTCCGAGACGCGCGCGTGGGAGGTTGACACGTGCCGCGGGCACACCAACAACGTGACGAGCTGCCTGTTCCACCCGTACCAGGATCTGATTGTGTCGGTAAGTGACGACAAGACGATGCGCACGTGGGACCTGAACCGGCGCACGCTCGTGCACACGTTTAAGCGCGACTCGGACAAGTTTTGGAACGTCGCGTTCCACCCGACCATTAACCTGCTCGGCGCGACCCACGACTCGGGCGTGATCGTGTTCAAGTTCGAGCGCGAGCGCCCGCCGTTTGCGCTGCACCAGGGCCAGATTGTTTTCGCGACGCGCGACAAGAACATCAAGTCGTTCGACCCGCGCGACCCGGTCGACCGCCAGGGCCCCCTGACTCTCAAGAAGTTCGGCACGCCCTACACGCCGCTGCGCGACCTCAGCTACAACGCAGCCGAGAAGGCCGTGCTTGTCACGGGCGCTGGCGAGGCGGCGTCCAGCACGGGCAAGGCCGCGCACCTGTACATGCTGGCCAAGTTGCCGGCTGACCCCGTGGGCCCCGTCGAGCCGACGCGGCCACTCGAGGGCACGGGAGACCAGGCGATTTTTGTTACCCGCAACCGCTTTGCCGTGTTCCAGGCCGAGCAGCAGACGCTCGAGATCCGCGACATGGAGAACGCCGTCACCAAGACGCTGCCACTGCCGATCGTGACCAAGTTCATCTCGGCAACGCCCATCCCGGGAAATGTGCTGCTGCTGGGCGCTAAGAGCGTCGTCCTGTTCGATATCCAGCAGAAGAAGGTGACTGCCAAGCTCGCAGTTCGCAATGTCAAGTATGCGTCCTGGAGCAATGACGGCAAGCACGTGGCGCTGCTGGCCAAGCACCTGATCACGACGGCGACGCGTGACCTCGTGCGGGTCACGCAGTTCCACGAGACCGTGCGCATCAAGAGCGCCGCGTGGGACGAGTCCGATGTGCTGTTTTACACGACGTTCAACCACCTCAAGTACGCGCTGCTCAGCGGCGATGTTGGCGTTCTCAAAACACAGAACCAGACGCTCTACGTCGTGCAGGTCCGCGGCAACTCAGTGTACTGCCTAGCTCGCGGCGGGTCTGTGCACATCATCAAGGTCGACCCCACTGAATACCGGTTTAAGCGTGCTCTCATCAACGGCAACCTCGCAGAGGTTCGCCGGCTCATCAAGACGTCGCACCTCGTCGGCCAGAGCATCATTGCGTATCTGCAGAAGGTCGGGTACCCCGAGATTGCGCTTAAGTTCGTCGAGGATCCGCAGACCAAGTTTGACCTGGCCATCGAGTGCGGCAACCTTGGTGTCGCCGCGGAGCAGGGGGTTGTGCTCAACAAAACTGTCGCCGACAATATCCTGGCCAAGGAGGCCCTCGAGCAAGGCAACCACGACATCGTCGAGGACATTTACCAAAAGCAGCACGACTTCGACAAGCTGTCGTTCCTGTACCTGATCACGGGCAACAAGGGCCGGCTGCAGAAGATGGAACAGATCGCGGGCCACCGCGGGGACACAGCAGCGCGTTTCCAGACCAGTATATTCCTGGGTACCGTGGAGAGCCGCATCCAGCTGCTGCGTGACGCCGGTCTCGACTCGCTCGCATACGCGCTGGCCAAGTCGAACGGCCTGCACGCGGTTGAGCAGCAGATTCTGGCCGAGAGTGGTCGCGATAGCAAACAGATCGACGTGCCCGTGCACGATATCTCAAAGGAGCCCGTGCTGGGGGTTGCGCACGAGACGTTCAAGAGCAACTGGCCACTGCGCCCGCGGCCAGGCGCCGAGTTCCTTCTTGAGGGCGGCGACGACGACGCTACAGCACCTGAGGCTGACGCCGAGGACACCGACGCGCTCGGAGCGGCCGACGATGGCCTTGACGCGCTGGCGGACGAGCTAGACGAGCTCGACGTGGGCGGCGGCGAGGACGATGGTGCGTGGGGCCTCGATGTGGGCGACGACATCGAGGACGGCCCCGAGGAGGCCGCGGTGGGCGCAGGGAGCGCGACAGAGACCGAGCGCGAGCGCTGGCTGCGGAGCTCGCACGTACCGGCCGACCACGTGGCCGCTGGCTCGTTCGAGACGGCTGCGCAGCTGCTGAACCGTCAGGTCGGCGTTACAAACTTCGCGCCGCTCAAGAAGCGCTTCCTGCAGGTATACGAGGCGTCCAAGCTGTACCTACGCGCGCACGAGGGTCTGCCGCCGCTTGAATTCTATGTTAAGCGCAGCGCGGACCTCCCGTTCGTGCCGGGGCTCGAGGCGCTGTCGGCGCAGGTGCTGGAGGGGTACAAGCTGGTCAAGGCGAACAAGGTCGAGCTGGCTATCGACACGTTCCGCGACGTGCTCTACACGGCGCTGCTGCTGTCGGTCGAGCCCAAGGAGGTTGCTGAGGTCCGCAAAATCATCGAGATCTCCCGCAACTACATTCTGGCGTTCACGATCGAGCTCAAGCGGCGCGCGTTGCCCGAGGGCGAGATCAAGCGCAACCTCGAGCTTGCGGCCTACTTCACCAAGCCGGCGCTGCGTCCCGCGCACGCGTCGCTGCCGTACCAGATCGCGCTGATGCAGGCGTTCACGCACAAAAACTACGCGCTTGCGTCGCACTTTGCCGGCGAGTTCCTCAAGCTGGTCAAGACGGGCCCGTCGGCCGAGAAGGTCAAGAAGATCAAGGCGCGCGCCGACGCGAACCCGCTTGACGCCGTCGACATCGACTTTGACACGTTCGCCGAGTTCGACATCGACCCGATCTCGCTCACGCCCATCTACGAGGGCCAGCCCAAGGTCGTCGATCCGTTCACCGGCGCGGCCTACCACGCTGCCCACAAGGGCCAGCAGGACGTGATCTCGGGGCTGACCACGGTCGGCGCCGCTGCGTCCGGCCTGCGGCTCAGCAACGAGTGAACTAAAAAACATATAAACTAAAAGGCGCGCGTGCGCGCCGCCCTAAAACTACAAAACTGTATCTGCTAGAGTCGCGGCAATCCCCTGATCTGGGTCGCCAAATCCCAGCTTTTGCCAGCACGTCTGCCTGGCAAATTCGCTTGGTGTGTCCACACCGAGGCCCCCCCCTCCGTCCTTTGGGCGGGGGGGTCTGGGCGACCAGGGCAGCCAACACGGAAGGTGGGAGCGCGTTATGGCGGGCGATCTCGGCGCAGGAAGGGGTGCCGGGCGGATGCCGGGCGGGTGCCGGGCGGGGGCCGGCCGATGGGGTGTTTGCGGCGGGCGAGCGCGGACTTTTACCCAGGTGGCACGCTTGCTGCCCGGGTTGAGCAATTGCGCCGGCGCGCCTGCGCAGATCTGTGCCCGGCGCCGTGTTTGACACGGGCGGGATATTTTTTCAAACATCATCTGTCGCCCCGGCAGCTGCCTCCGCCTGGCGAGGGCTGGGGTCGGCGGGCTTGGCGCGGGCTTGGCGCGGGCTTGGCGTGGGCGCCCGCTGAGATTGGGGCCCCGGACCCCGCGTGCTCGCGCCATGGCGAGCAGGGGCTAGGGCGATGCGCAGGCCCGGCGCGGAACCGGGTGCCCAGGCGCGTAATGTATAATAAAACTCTTGGACGGTACATACGGGCTATAGGAGGGTTGCTGAACTAGTGCAGGCGGCTTTGCTCGACACTCGGCCGGCTCCCGGCGGCCGAGGCCCGTGCATAAACGAGCCGCCGATGGCGGATGCACCCGGTGGGGCTGGGGTATGAAACGTGAGGCTCCTCTCAATGTGAGGGACGCGAGAACGAAAAAGCGCGCCTTCCCACGTGCGTGCCGGGTACCCACCCACCCAACCCGCTCGGCTCGCCCCCGCCCCCACGCAGGGGCGCAGCTGCAGCGCTGGCGAAAATTAAGAGTGGCGGCGGCGGCAGCAGCAGAGTGGATGGCAAAGGCGCAGAGAGGAGAAATGCAAATCGTTTAGTTATATCGTGGAAGCCAGCGGAGCTGGTGACGCTTCTGCGCCGAAATAAATATTTTATCTATTGCTGGCGGCGCGGCCCAGCGCGCCGCCGATCAGAGGGGAGGAATCGGGCGGGATGTTGAAGATCTTGAGTCTTCCGCCATGTGTTGAATTGCGCGCTCAAGGGCGCACCCAAATGCCCGCCATCTTGAGCGCGGACGCGGCCACGGCGCGGTAGGCGCCGGGGCTGTTGGGCAGCGAAAAGTCGCTGAGGTCGTCGTCCGACTCGGAGCTGGCGAGGTCGGGCACCGACGAGCGCGGCGTCGGCGGCGCGTCGTCCATGTAGTAGTCGAGCACCGACGGGTACAGCCGGCATTGCGAGCACGCGCCGCCATGTGCGGCCGCGTGGTGGCAGCGGGTGTGTGTGTGCGAGGCGCTCGAGTCCTTGGTTTTGCACTGCTCCGAGCAGTAGATGCCGTGCGTACTGCTCAGCTGTTTGTCGCAGACCGAGCAGTATGTGTGGAAAATGTCGTCCATGGCAAAGATATCTGCCATCTTTGGCTGTGTGAATTTGTGCGCGCCAGCTAGCGACGGGCGATGTGAGAGTTTGGCGAAAGAGAGGCTTGGATCAGTACTGCGGCGAGGCTGGTGTAGGCTTTACCAGTCTGTCGTACTGTGGTGGGTGTTTCACTGCTATTATACCCCACGTTCGGCGGTGAACTTTTTCTATCTTTCGATGTTGACCGCATGTGGCTGCCGCCGCGTACTTATATACCTATGCGCGATCAGCGGTGACCACATCGGGCTTGCTAATTATGACGAGCGGACATGACATGGCAACATCGTGCATGAGCACAAATCACGTGTGCACAGGTATCACGGGGCGCCCGCGACGCGTGGACCCACAAGAAGAGGGAAAATTTTCACACACCACATACCAAAGATATAGGAGATTGGCATTCTAACATAAAAAGTGCTAATTATACATTTGCGGAGGCCCCACGCCGCGCTCGCCGGTTGTGACACGTTCACCCGGGCCGCACAAGGCGCAGGACAACATGCAGGTGGGGGTGGGAATATTTCCCTCGACGGGCCTCGACCCGTGAGTCACCATACCTCGCACACTCACCACGTCTGATGCACATCGTGGGTCCGCGCTGATTTAGGGTAAGGGCTACGCATTGAGCGCGTCACAGATCGTGCGTCACAGACAAGGAGGTGTGCGGGCAATGTCTCGCCTCGACACGGGCCGCGTCATTGACGGGCATTGTCGCATTGAGCGCTCCCTGAGTTCGCTGCAAGCAGCCGGAATATTTTACCGGCCATGCTGGTCATTGATTGCCGTTTTTGTGCCAAGGGGGGTCTCAATCACAGCCTGATTGTTCTGGTGGCGGTAACGCGCGGACGGACTTTCCACGCTTAACGGTGCACTGACTACCCGGGTCTCGGCGACTCAGTGCTCGAGCGACGGTCTAGCTGCAAGCAAGCTTGCCCTTGCCCGCATATGGGTCGGGCTCTGAAATTTTTTGTAGGCCCTAACCGCAGGTTTGGGGACTCACGGGGGGTACTCAGGCGCGCAGCCGAGATTGCTTGCTGTTGCGAAATTCGGAAAGCTAGAGGCGGGCACCCGGTCAGCATATGGTCGGGGCCAAAGTAGAAAACTTTTTACATGTTAATTTTAGGTAGTCACCGCGAGTTCCTGCAAATAGCGTCAGCCCACCACCTCGTTTGTTGACGAGATGCCCCGTCTCGCTCGGTGTCGCGGGTAGGCACGTGCACCTGCAGCATGCAGCTTGGCACCGTGTTGCACATGGCATGCAGGGCCTAGCGACCGGAGGGACACGAGGCCGTGGGTCACTCATCGCCCGGGGGTTGCCTGCGTCTGATGTAGCCGAACGGCACCGGAAAACAGGAGCCTCTTTGCAAAAGGCGCGCCTGTAGAAGGATGCGATAGTCCTGTTGACTTGAGGATGCCGCGCCTAGAGCAAATAATCATTTAAGATACGGCCGCAGGAACAGGTCTCGAAGTGAGACACAGCGCCGCAAGCGTCCGTGTGGCGTGATGGCCCTTTTGGCACCTGCGACACGGCCCAACAAAGTAGCTTGCAGCACGTTGCGGCAGGGCCTGGGCAGAACAGGCCCCGGTCGCGAACTCAGCCTGCTTGTGGTCGGCGACATGGGCGCAGCAACGAGCACCCAAGCCCACGCCTTGGTGTTTCATGATTTCGCGCACGCAGCTACACAGCAAGGCACTGTTTTCTCTTTCCAGAGAGAGGGCAGAGCCGCCCATCTCCGTGGGAAGAGCAACTGGGACGGCGCTGTTGAGCGTCGAAAATAGAGCTGCAGCTGAGACACGGCGTTTGACGCAGAGCGGAACTTTAGACACTAGATACTGTACTGATCTCAGGCCGCACGGCGCCGTGCCCGCTCGAGCAAACGAGCAAGCTGGCGGTGGCCGCTGGGCGCGGGCGCGCGAGTTACAGGCCGTTGCAGAGTTGCGTGCGTGGCGGCGAAGAGCAAAGCTGCAAAGCCGCAAAGCTGCGCGACGACCGGCCGCGGGTCTACGGCCTGCAGCGCACGCCGGCGCAGCGGGGCGGTGCGCTGCACTGCGGCTTGCGGAAAGGCGCGTCTGGCCCGCGCATCGCCGAGGCTGAGGCTTCGACCGGGTTCGGGCTCGGTGTCGCGGGGCGGCGATCTCAGCTAAGCGACCGAGATCGCTAAGCTGCAGGCTTGGCGGGGCCCTTGCCCTCGAGGCGGTAGGCGAAGGCGAGCTTGGCAGGACACGAGCCCGCAGTCTCGTTTTACAAGCAAAAAAGCCCCAAAGTCTTTTTGTAGTTGCGGATTGCTGGTCTCATCTCGCCGTGGGCTGCGTGTGCCCGCTGGAGGCGCGGTCCCGCGTGCTCGAGAGGGCTGCAGGGCTGCAGGGGTACTGCAGGGCGCAGCTAATTTTGGCGGCGCCCGGGCTGCGCACGGCCAGCGCGGCGCCCTTGTGTGTAGGAGGCCGGCGCCGGCGCCGGGCGGTTCCGGGGGCGGTGCCGGGGGCGGTTCCGGGGGCGGTTCCGGGCGCGGCCCGCCGAGGCTTTATTTTACTCAACGATAGACACTGCGCGCCGCGCAAGCCCGGCTCGCGCCCGGGCCCCTGGCTTTCTACGAAAAATTGAGGCTTGATTTTTGGCGCCAGCATTGTAATGATG